>PVKP010007655.1:0-76173 GCA_004027715.1 Plecturocebus donacophilus | reverse complement strand
TTCCCCCTCACACTCGCAGGCAGGGAGCCAGATCTTCTGGCTAAACCACAGCTTTGCTTCTGCCAGATTTCTGTTTGGGGGAGAATGTCACAGGCAGTCCACTTCCATCAGCAACGCCTTCTTCTACCTGCTGCTATCTGCCTCCCCGACCTGAGGACCAGTCACCGGCTCTGACAGTTTCTCTTCTCCCCGCCAGGCCCTGTGCAAGGGGCATTCTCATCCCTGACCTCACGTAATCCTCAAACCCTATGGGATGTGCTTCATTATCAACCACATTTTATAGAAGGGGGAAACTGAGGCTGGGAGGGGTGAAGCGACTTGCTTCAACACGGCCCACAAGGAGGCAGGGCCCGGGTGCCACCCAGCCTGTGCTGTTTGCTTTAAGGGCAGCACTTCTTGAGAAGCAGTGGTGACAGCAATGAGCAGATGGCGGAGGCCACTCTGATGGCGTCCTGTGCCCTCCTGGGCGCTGTGGGGCAGGCCCTCAGCAGATCTCCGCTCTGGGTCCGGGGCAGAGGTGTAGGAGAGAGCAGAGCACCGGTTGTGACCCATAATGTCCACTAGGTGTCGCCCACGTTCCGGAAAAGCTGTCAGCGACTGCCGCCGGGTCCCAGGAACCGGGAAAGGGGCTGGAAGGGGCACGGGTCTCCGGAGGAGGCAGGCAAAGGTGGTTTGGGCAGAGATGGCAGCCCCAGGCCAGGAAGGAGCACGGACAGCCCCCTCCTCATGCCTTAGCTTGGAAGACCTCACTACCTCAGATGGAGTCTTCATGGGTCCTACGGGGAGGAGATCCCTAGGCAGTAGAAGGGGCCCCTCCTCCCAAAATGACACCCATGCTCTGCTCCTCCTCCCCACACCAGGGAGACCCCAGCTGCACCCCATCCCCTTCTGGGCACCTCTGGGGCTGCCACACAGACCCGGGTCCTCACCCCTGTGCTCCCAGCCACGCTACGTGGCACCGAGTGCCAAGGTTAGGAGCTCACTGCCTCCCGCCTGGGCTGCAGGCTCCCCGGGGCAGAGGCTGGAAGCCCAGCTCCACTGCTGGCACACAGGGGACTCAGGGCCGCTGAGTGAACAAACCTGTGGGTGAGCTCGTCCAGGGATTTTCAAACTTAAAATATTGAGGCCCAGTTTGGTGGCTCACACCTGTCATCCCAGCACTTTGGGAAGCCGAGGTGGGCGAATCACTAGGTCAGGAGATCAAGACCATCTTGGCCAACATGGTGAAACCCCGTCTGTACTAAAAATACAAAAATTAGCCAGGTGTGGTGGTGAATACCTGTACTCCCAGCTACTCGGGAGGCTGAGGCGGGAGAATCACTTGAACCAGGGAGTCGGAAGTTGCAGTGAGCTGGATCACCCACTGCTCTCCAGCCTGGCAAAAGAGTGAGACTCCATCTCAAATATATATATATACATAGATAGAGAGAGAGAGAGAGAGAGAGAACTGAGAAATCCCTCTTCCTCTTCCAGGGCCGCCTGTGAAAGCTTCCCCATGTAACACAGTGGTCCCCACTGATGTCCCCAGGGAAGCCCATGGCTTTAGGAGCATGGGAAACAAGCCATTCTGGTCGCTGTCAGGGAGGTAACCAAAGCCCATACAGGAAGGAGCCTGAGTTGGGGAAGGGGCCAGGACCCAGCTGCCCTGCGGGACCCTCATGGCCTCATGGTCACTCGCTTTCACTCTGAAGAAATATCCGGCCTCCATACAAATGATCTCAACGGTAATCATCTCCGTCCCGCTTGCCCCTCCCCAGCCCACTCAGCTCACTGAGACTTTCCTCCCCACAGTCTCAGTGGCTGCCACAACAAGCCTGGAACCCTGCACTGTAAAAATGCAGTCCCATTTCACAGATGGGCCCACTAAGGCTCAACAGATGTCAGCGGCAGAGCAGGAAGGAGAACCGGACGGGCCACTATCAGAACCTCGGTCCTCTGTCTCTCCTCCCACCACCCGAGCTGCCCAAATCATCATTCAGGAACTGCATGGAGCAGGGGTTAAAAGTCAGACCCAGCCAAGTGCAGTGGCTCACACCTGTAAGCCAAGCACTTTGGGAGGCTGAGGCGGGCAGATCATTTGAGGTCAGGAGTTCAAGACCAGCCTGGCCAACATGGTGGAACCCTGTTTCTAATAAAAATACAAAAATTAGCTGTGAGTGCTGGTGCGTGCCTGTAATCCCAGCTACTTGGGAGGTTGAGGCAGGAGAATCACTTGAATCCAGGAGGTGGAGATTGCAGTGAGCCGAGATCGCACCAGTCTGGATAATACAGCGATACTCTGTCTCAAAAGAAAACAAACAAAAAGTCAGCCCCAGAGGACTCAGAGCCCAGCTCCATCACTTGTGACCTGTGTGACTTGAACTCTCTGGGCCTCAGTTATTCACAGAAATGGGTGGAGAGAGTACGGCAGAGATCTGTGCCTGAGAAGCACTTAGCCCGTCATTACCATCATCCCACGGTCATCGCCCCCATGCTGGGCCACGGGGCCTGGGGTCCACGGCATCGGCACCACTTCTCACCCCCAGGCCGCGGAGTAGGAGGGAGACTGGCCATGCCAGCTACTGGGCATGGGAACCCACCTTCCCCAGAGCTGGAGAAGCAGGGGGAGTCACTGTGCCCTCCCCCAACGCCTGGCCAAGGAGGGCCCAGCCATGGAGAGTTGAGGTATGAGGCCTTTATTCATTTGAGGAGGGGAAGCCGAGTCCTGTGGAGATTCTCTGGGAGCTGCAGCACCCAAAGTGTCCGGGGTGAGTCGGGGTGGGCAGCACCCCCAGGCAGCAGAATCCCATCCCCGGACCCGGGCCTGGACTTCCCGAGGGGCGTAGCTGGGAACCTGGGCTCCCCCAGCCCGAGGACCATGGCCAGCAGGAGGCGGCGCTGCGGCGGAGGCGGGGAGCGGGCAGTGGGGTGGGGAGGACCGCACGGGCCCTCACACACTGACGGTGGCCCTGGGCGGCAGTGTCCTTGTCTCCTTGGCTGGGGCTCTGGAAACCGGGGCTGGTGAGGTTTCCTGGCCCCTTTTCATACATGTCCCTCCTTCGCTCTTCCTCCCCAGCGACAATGGTGCCCGGGGCACTGCCAGGTGAGCTTGCTGGTGGCTGCTGAGTCCAGGCGGAGAGTGGCCTCAGTGGTCCTCGGGCTGGTGGGGCGGGCTCCGTGGAGGCCACTGACCCTGAGGTGAGGCTCGGGCAGGTAAGGAGCAGGGGAAGGTGCACCTGGAAAACAACAGTGCTGGGGGCCCGCAGGGGCGTCCCCTCCACCTCGGCCCCAGTTCCGGTCCCTACGCAGACACCCGGCCCCGCAAGGCCCTGCCCCCAGCCCCTCTGTGCTGCCTGGAGGCCCCTCTCTGCTGGTGGCTGTCACTCACCTCATCTCTTCTGGCTTCCATCTTCTCCCCTCTCCTTCACCATGCTGTTCCTTCCTTACTGCCTTCTAGAATCTTCCACACAGCCTCCCGCCTTGACCTTCTTCTAGAAACTTCCACACAGCCTCCCGCCTTGACCCTCTTCTAGAAACTTCCACACAGCCTCCCATCTTGACCCTCTTGTAGAATCTTCCACACAGCCTCCCGCCTTGATGTTCTCCCTCCTCTTTTTCCCTCTTCACTGAAGTGGGTCTCAGCCCTCAGCCTCTTCCCCACCAATGGGACTTGTGAGACCTGCCCACAGCCCAGGGAGATGGGGTGCGAGTCCCCACTTCACGGTTCCAGGGGAGGCCAGGAGGGCAGTGTCTATCAGGGACCTGGAGGGCGGGGGTAGGGGTGCTCCTCAGGGCCACGCGGTGTGGTGGGGCTGGGACACTTAGCACAGTGCCATACCCTGGGGTCTGAGCCTGGACTCACGGCCACCTTAGTGAGGGCTGGGGTGAGGCCACCTGCTCTGTGAACGGGGCTCCAGAGAGCCTCAAGCCCAAAGTAGCCGCCACCCCGGACCATCCTGTGGGACCAGCCGAGGAGCTCCTGAAGCCCAGGCTTTGGGACCAGCAATTCTGCCTTCCTGTGACCTTGGGCTGAGGCTGCACCCACCTCTGGGCCCAGGCTGGTGGCTCAGACTCTCTAAGGCTCCGGAGAGTCAAGCTGGGACCACAGCAGAGGCTCCACTCAGAGGCCCCTCCTCCTCCTCTCTCCCTCTCTCTCTCTCTCGGGTCTCCCCGGCCACCCTCATCAGGAAAGACCCCTAAAGCTCTGTGCTTCCCACCTAGCGCAGAATCAGTGATGAGATGCAACCGTGCCTGGGGCTGGGCTGGGGGAGCTACATGGCCAGAGTCAGGACCCAGGCCTTCCTGAGTCCTCTGGGGTAGGGGCTGCTGAGCCCTTGCTGGAGGGCTCCAGGGAGGAGGCAGCCAACAACCCTGGGGCTCCAGGCCTGGCTCCTACCCTCCCTGCTCCTCTATCTGGTCCCCAAGCCAGACCCTCCACCCGCTCTTCTCTCTCAGACCTCAGAGGCTCTAGGGAGGGGTGGGGGGCGCCCGTGATGGGTGACTGCAGGTGACCTCCTCGGGGGGCGGTCTGTAGATGCTGCAGCTGGGCGTGGGGCCCTGGCAGTAGATGTTGAGGAAGCCTCGGTACTCATCTCGGTACGTCCTGTTCATGAGGCACAGAACCACGTTCTTGTCACACGCGCACGTCTGCTTGTCACACTCCGTCTTGTTGAGCTCACCTAGAGGGGGATGGGGGGGCAAAGACTGTGGATGAAAGGAGCAGGGCCCCCCCCCAGGACCACTGCTGGGAAGGGGGAGCCCACACAGAGTTGGAGAGCCCAGTGGCCCTCGGAATGTGTTCCCAGGGCAGCAGGACCAGCACCACCCATGGACCCCACCCCACGCCTGCAAGGTCAGCAGCTCTGGGCTGGGGCCCAACGTCTGTGTTGTAACAAGCTCTCTAGGTGGCTCTGGTGCATGTAAAATTGGGGAACCACTGACATGTAACAGTTATTGGATAGCTGGGGAAACTGGGCCCCAGAAAGGGGGATGGGTTTGCTTAAGTCACACAGAGAACTGGAGGCCCACCCCCAGGCCTGTTACTTTCTGCCACCCCAGACCTAGTCCCTTCAATCACAGAATCAAAGAACACCCATTCAAGAGGGAGTTATTGCCAGCCGCGATGGCTCACACCTGTAATCCCACCACTTTGGGAGGCCGAGGCAGGTGGATTGTTTGAAGTCAGGAGTTCAAGACCAGCCTGACCAACATGATGAAACCCTGTCTCAACTAAAAATATAAAAAATCAGCTGGCATGGTGGTGAACACCTGTAATTTCAGCTACTTGGGAGGCTGAGGCAGAAGAATTGCTTGAACCCAGGAGGTGGAGGTTGTAGTGAGCTGAGATTGCACCACTGCACTCCAACCTGGGCAACAAGAGCAAAAATTTGTCTCCAAAAAAAAAAAAAAAAAAAAAGGGGGGGTTATTGGTAAGAAATAAGTGAGAAAAACACTTGTCAACAGCTTAGTGAATGCCTAAGAGCCTAGCACAGGCTTAACGGAGGGCTAATGCTACTGTGGCTTATCCCTGTCCTATTGTTATAATTATTAGATTTCAGAGATCATCCCTAGGTGCACAACAGAATCAGCTGGAGGGCTTGTTCGAACAAAGACTGCTGGACCTCACCCCTAAGTGTCAGATTCTGTAGGTCTGGGTGGGGCCTGATAATTTGCACTTCTAACAAGTTCCTGGGTGCTGCAGTGGCTGCTGTTGCTGGTTTAGGGAATACCCTTTGAGAAACTCCAACTCGCTCCATTGGTCTGCAAACCTTTCACAGTTTCTATCAGCAAAATCTTGTCTCTTAAACGAAACTCTTTAAAGAAGGCTGACGCATCAGACAGCTCCAGAAGATGCTGTTTAATGATAAAATACACTAAAGTGCCAGCTGAACCTCTCAGGAACTGTGTGACCCTCACCTCTCAAGGCTGCTAGCTTTGATGGCCCCAGGGATCCCCAAAACCCAACGTGAAAGTCACTGCTTTAAGTTAGTCCATTACTCTTGGTGGGTGGTGGGTAGGGGAGAATCTCTCTCCTCCAACTGTTTTAATAGGGGGACATCTGCTATCTCAAGCCGTACCCTCCACCTCATGTTTGACCAGCAGAACATGAGGACCACAGAGCTCTGGGCTTCCAAGGGGTCCCAAATGCACCCTGTTCTCCACTAGACTCCTCCTCAGATGACAGGAGACTTGAGTGTCTTTGCAAAGCCAGCATTGCTTATGATCTATTAATAAGGAACAACTTGGTAGCGCCAGGTGAAGACATGGGGGCAAAGAGGACCCAGGGGCTGCCCACAGGCTGGGCCAGGGGGAGTCCTGCCCCAGAGAGGGGCATAGAGTGGGCAGGGCAGGGACACCTGGGCGCTGCTACTTGGATGCCACTTGAGCTTACCGTGTTGGGAAATAGTCACAGCCAGCTCATAGTAAATGAGGGGACCTGCCAGGCCTGGTGCTAATACCTCGGATCCCTGGAAACACTGGGTGTCCTGGGATGGAGTCACCTCTGCAGGTGGGGTCCCAGTGACAGAACTGGAAGGGAAAGAGTCTGCTCTGATCCAAACCCCTCAACGAACCCATAAGTGAGGAGACGGAGGCCAGGCAGGGTTAGATCTACATGGTGCAAGGAGCCGGAACCCGAGTTCAAACCCAGCATGTCTCAGCCTCCCTGCAGAGCTGCAGGCTCAGAACCATCTGGGGAGCTGGCTGAAGGCCAAGTTCCTGGGCCCCACGCAGACCCACTGAATCAGAATCACTGAGAATTTGGAGGACAGGAGAACCAGGATGCCAATTCCAGGACCGGAGCATCAGAGCACCTCAGGGAGGCGGTCTAGAGCCACAGCCAGGCTGGTCAGATTTAGACTGAGCAAAAAAGCAAAACCAAAATCAAAACACAGGATGGCTGGTTAAATTTCAGTTTCAGGCTCGGCTGGTGGCTCACACACGTAATCGTAGGACTTTGGGAGGCAGAGGTGGGAGGAAAGCTGGAGGCCAGGAGTTCAAGACTAGCCTGGGCAACATAATGAGACCCCATCTCTACAAAAAAATACAAAAATCAACTGGGTGTGGTGGTGCTCGCCTGTAATCCCGGGAGTATAGCAACTTGGGAGGCTGAGGCAGGAGAATCACTTCAGCCCAGGAAGTCAAGGCTTCAGTGAGCTATGATGGCACCACTGTACTCCAGCCTGGCCAACAGAGCAGTCGTATTAATTAATTAATTAAAATTTCAGGTAAATAGTACATGTTTTAGTAAAAGTATGTCCCAAACATTTCATTTTCTATAAATATTAATTAATTTTATATTAGCATTTAGTTTAGAGTGTCAATACCTCCCATGCAGTATTTAGGACCACTTAATATCAAACCATTATTCATTATATATCTAAGGCGTGAATTTCACTGTGCAGCCTGTCTTTCCTTTATTTTTTTTTTTTGAGACAGAGTCTCACTCTGTCGCCCAGGCTGGAGTGCAGTGGCACAATCTTGGCTCTCTTTAACCTTCGCCTCCTGGGTTCAAGTGATTCTCCTGCCTCAGCCTCCTGAGTAGCTGGGATTACAGGTACCCGCCACCACGCCCGGCTAATTTTGTATTTTTAGTAGAGACCAGGTTTCTCTACATTGGCCAAGCTGGTCTTGAACTCCTGACCTCAGGTGATCCACCTGCCTCGGCCTCCCAAAGTGCTGGGATTACAGGCGTGAGTCACCGCATCCGGCCAGCAGCCTGTATTTCATCTGGCAAGGCTGTCCACCATCCCAGTAGAGGCTGATGGAGCCAGCCACTGCCTTCTCCGGGGGCTCAGGTGGCAGGGGAGGGACTCACTGCAGACGATCTCAGTGTCATTCTCAATAGTATAGTCATAGTGGTCCACGTAGGGGTGGCAGCCCTGGTCAAAGACTTCCTGGTAGCAGCAGTCGTGGGCGTGGCAGCACCTAGGGACCAACAGAGGTGAGTGGACAGGCATGGCCAGGCTGGCCCATCTCCCACCAGCACAGACCTCTGATCTTGTATTCCAGTCTCTAACTCAAATGTTTGAACTGAAGCCCAGAGAGTGACAGTTACTTGTCTGAGGTCACACAGCCAAGCAGAGCTGGGGCCGGCACCCCAGGTTCTGATCCTCCCAGCTTCAGTTTCATGGCTACAGCCAGGGCTGCCCGCCCCAGGACACATTCTCCCGTGTGTCTTTGTTCTATCCACAGGGCTCCCAGCTCTCCCCCGAGAGCCCTGGCTGCAGCTATGGGAAGGGTCAGCGGCCTGTCTGGGTTTAAGTCAAGGTTGGAGGAGCATCGACTATATGCAGAGGCTACCCCTGGCTGTGCCTCATGGCCAGGGAGGGACAAAGTCTGGAGGGTCAGCAGGGACTGGTGGGATGCAGGACAGGAAGCACAGGCAGTGTGGCTGTCCCCGTCACCTCTGGTGGAGTGAATGTGCATTTATTAAGCTTTCTGTGACACCAACTTGGTGCTGGAGGCTGTTGGGGAAATAGGAGCGGAAGACAAGCGTGGCTTCCGAGAACTCTCAGTCTGATGGAGGAGGCACAGTCCTGTCTTCCAGAGCCTCCCGTCTCAGGCGGGCAGGGGTCCCAGCCCTTGCCTTTGCGGGGTGTCAGCTGTGTGACTGCTCTCCCATGTGTGTTTGGAGCAAGTCAAAGGTCCCTTCCTGGAGAGAGGAGGGGCTGAAACACCTCCAAGCCCATGACCTTGGAGATGGACAACGGAAAGCGTCCAAGACAGTTTGGAAAGAACATGGTCAAAGAGCAGGCTCTGGTCACCGACTCGTTAAAGAAGCCAAATTCTTTGGGGAAAAAAAAGTCTGCCCCTCTCAGGGATTGGAGGTCAAGTTCAGTCTGACCTTCAGCTATCCTCATTTGGCCCCTGACAGGAGCCCAGCCTCTGGTACCTACCAGTCCACCTCATCCTTGGGCTGGCCACGGCCCCCCAGCCCACAGTAGCAGCCGTAGCCCACGAAGGACAGGATGGCGCTCCTCCCTGTGATGGCCTCCACCATGGCCTTCAGGTTGAGCAGGCTGCCGTGGGCTGCGGACAGAACTGCAAGAGAACCAGGGGGTGCTCTGAGCCCCTGCCCCGTGGGTGGCTACTCCCAACTTCTCTCATCCTGAAAGTCTGGACTGATCATCCTCCCAATGCCTGGGAATACGTAGGGTAGGGGGAGAAGGCAGGAGGAAGCAGGAGAGGGAGCAGGGACAAGGAGGGCGGGCAGCTAAGCAGGAGGAAAGAAATCTACAAGGGACCACGTATGGGGTTGCAGTGAGCTTTCAATGGGTTCATGGATGGAAGGGCTTGGGACAATGCCTGGCATGGAGCAAGCCCTCAGCAAGGATGACCTGCATTGTTTTCTCAGGGCTGTAGGGCTTACTGCAGGGATGTGAGTGTATCAGGTATGTGTACATTCACCCACAGATACCTGATACACTCACACTTACCCACAGATACCTGATACACTCACACCCCCACACACTGATACATTCACACTCATCCCCACACACCTGATATACACTCACCCACACACACCTGATGCACTCACACTCACCCACACACACCTGATGCACTCACACTCATCCCCATACATACCTGATACACTCACACTCACCCCCACACACCTGATGCACTCACACTCATCCCCACACATACCTGATACACTCATACCCACGCACACCTGATACACTCACCCACACACACCTGATACATACTCACACACACCTGATACATTCACACTCACCCACACACACCTGATGCACTCACACACTCATCCCCACACATACCTGATACACTCACACTCACCCACACACCTGATACACTCACACACTTGTACACTCACACCCTCATACATTACAGATACACTGACATACACAACGCATCCAGGGGAGAATCAGGGGCCTGGCCTGAGGCCATGTCCACATTCGCACTCCAAGCAAAGGAATCCAGGTCCACATTCAGTTGGGTTGAAGGCTCTGCCCCTAGCTTGGGCTGAACTCAAGTAGTAGCCTTCTAAATAACAGGTCATTTTGCCTGAATGCAACCAGCCCTCTCTCACGTCTGGCCACATGGAAGCTTACCTTTGTTTTTGGCATTTATTTCTTTTCCTCAACCCAGGCTGTGTTCTGGGAGGTTAACAGCCTGCATGAAAGGCCACTGAGAGGCCCAGCCGACGGTCCGTGGAGCCGGGGCACCCACCACGTGAATGATGTTGGGACACATGGCAGGGTCAGGTTTGCGTCAAGAGCCTCACACAACAATGCTATGTGGCAGCTGCCCAAACACAACGCCCTGGGTACCACCCCCAGAAGGAAGCCCGTGACCTCCCACCACTCTGTGGTACACAGACTCCCACCCTACACACACACACACACACACACACACACACACACACACCCCTGCGGATCTATGCACCCTACATCCATAAGGACACTCTGGAGACACACACCCCAAATAACATGTGCTCACATGAAGAGACACAAATGGGCTCACACTCAGGGGCTCACACTGTCACATACTTTACTGATGCGTGTTGCACACATAGACATCACCACGTTCTCAGACACACCTACACACAGATGCGTGCGTCTGCACACAAAATCACTAACTCCTGTCTGATGGACACACAACTGATACACACTCAGGTACACAAATGCCCAGCCAACAACAGCATTTTACGATGCTTGCTCAGCTCTGAGCCCTGCCCCCCCGGGGCTCATAAATGCCTGTTTACAGGTGGCTGGAGGGGTAAACAGCTCCAGAATTGGTGCAGCCTGCTGGGCTGAGCCAGGAAGCAGAGGCTCAGAGAGAGGAAGGAACCTAGGCCGGTCAGTGAAACCATAACTCAGGGGCCCAAGGTCAAGGGAGACAGGCCAGGAGCGGGAGAGAAGGAGGAGTCCCCTTGGTGTCGTTACTCACCACTGCCAGCGAGGATGGCCATGGTGAAGAACTTCTTCATACCCAGGCTAGACCTGCGGGAGGAGGAAACCCAGAGCCTAAGCTCATCCCCTCCACCCCTGGCAGAGCGAGGCCTGCTGCTGCCTTCCCGAGCTTCATGACAGGTGTCATCAATGCTGTCCCTTGATGTCCTAGTTGCTGCTCCTAATGCTGTCATCAGCACCTGCCCAGCCCCTCCTGGAGGAGCACATCCCAGATGGCAGAGCCAGGAGGCATCGGCATCTCTTTGCCCCCTACCCTGGCAGGAGCCCCCTCCACACATCCGCCTCCAGGACAGGAAGCCCGCTGTCTCAGGCCAGACCTCCCATGCACCATACAAGGGAGGCCAGGAAGGAAGTCACCTGACAGCCTAGCAGCTGAGTCTCGAACCCAAAGCCAGGAGTCCTGAGTCCCTGGATTCCAGTCCCTGCTTCCAAAATCTGCGGCCTCAGCCTCCCAGGGCCACAGGGGGGTTGTGGCCTCACTCTCTTTGGGCCACATGACTGCCATGTGAGGGCTGACTACATGATCCCATAGGCCCGTCTAGTGCTGGAAATGCAGTGACCATCTCAGTCCACCATGCTGACCCTCAGAGCTCTCTTTTCTGGAGAAAGGGATTCTAGGAACCAGTCCCTCACCCCTGTCCCTGCCCCTCCCTGGGAGATTCCATCTCAGGGCAGCAGGCACCTACCTGGAGGTTCTTGAAGGACAGGTGGCCCTGAAGCTTGGGCCCCTCGCCCGCGAGGGGCATCTACCCAGCACCTTCTTTTTGAACCCTTTGGGGTTGGCCTGCGCCCCTTCTGCCATGCTCCGGGTTCTGGGGAGCCAGCAACATAAGTCTCGAAGGGTCTGTGATGCACTCCAGAGGCTGCAGGGAGCTGGCCCCAGCTTCACACTGCCTCGCACACTGGCAGGGGAGTGCCAGGGCAATGCCCCTGGGCAGGAGGCAGGTGACACATGCCCTAGAAAAAGGAGGCTCCACCTCCTCCTCCCACCCCCACAGCCCTGCCCACAGCTGGCTGGTACAGTCCCCACCCCCGGGCGCTCTGGCCTGCCTGACTGGGGGGTTTACTTACCTGATAGGAGAATTGGTCTCTCGCCAGGCATCTGAAAGGAAATTAACCCAAAGGCCTTTCTTTCTCCATCTGAAAGATGTTAAAGAAAAAAAACTCACTCAGTGACACTTGTTGAAGCAAAGTAAGGCAGGCTTTGTTCAAAGGGTCCATGGGGTCAGGTATAGGGACAGGGCAGTGGGTTCCGCAGCGGGGAAGAGAGACTGGACTCAACTGCAGATGCAACAAGGAAAAGCGGGAATTCATAGCCAAGGAGCAGGGGAGGGTCTGAGGATGGGAAGTTATCCAGAAGAAGTGTCAGGCATCTTCGGAGGTTTGGGAGACTTTGGCTAAACCCACGCAGCACGATTTCTGCTGAAGGCAGGTGGGTTGCTCAGACATCACCTGGGGGCCCTGGAGGATGAGGAACACAATCAGATATGGAGGACAAAATTGGGGATTCTCCGTAAACCAACTTAGCAGGGTTGTGACATTGCCAGATTTGCCCTTGTAGGGGACACAGTTACATCTGATGGAGAGCCTGGGGGCGGGGCCTGGTTGTCAACACCATTTGCCTTTTTTGAAGAGGGGGTGGTGTGTATGAGAAAGATGGGGCTGGAGAAAATCCGGTGGGGTGTGAGTTTTGGGAGCCCCTCTCCGGGCAGGGCCACCCGGGCTGAGCCTGGGAGTTGAGCAGTCGCACTGATAGAGCCTCCCATGCCAGCTCCCCGACTTCCCGGCTGTGAGACCTTGGCAGGAGAGCTCCCTTCCCTGGTCTCTGAGTCCTCAGCTGTAAGTGCACATCACAAGCTCATGGAAGGAGGATGATGCTCATAGAAATGGGGTGGCATGTGGTGGGGGGGCGAGTGTCGGTGCCCAGATAAAGATCTGATTGTTACAAAGTAGAGGCCTGGGCCAGCATGATCGCTCACACCCGCAATCCCAGCACTGTGGGAGGCCAAGACGGAAGGATTGCTTGAGGCCAGGAGTTTGAGACCAACCTGGGAAACATAGTGAGACTCCATGTCTACAAACAACAACAAAGCAGGGGCTGATCTCCAGCTTGGGGAGGATTGAGGTGCCGGGAGAGGAGGGCAAGGGAGGTGGGAGGAGAGGACTCTTAGAAGTTGACACTGCAAATAATCCACTCACTTTCAGGTTGACCCGTCTCTCTCAGTGTCCTCAAACCTGCTGACAAGGGGCTGAAGAGATCCCTGGGGCTTCCCTTCCTGCCCCTAGCTTTGCCAGCCTCCTCTTCTGGCTGTACCAAACCACGGTCCACATGTCATGCCCCCCCACCCCCGCCCCCACCCTTCCTCTGCCCAGCTTCCTCTCTGTGGATCCAGGTCCGTCTCCTCTCCTGGAAGTTTTTCCGGAAAAACCCCACTGCCTCCAATCACGCGTCCTTGTTTGGGAGGGCATTCATTTGCATTTGGTGATGCATTCCTTTGTAGCTACCTGTATATGTTTTGGTTTGTGAATCTTGACACTTCCCTCAGACTGGGGATCCTGGAAGGAAGGGGCCTTTGTTTCTTCCAAAAGCCCAGGGCTTCCCCCTTGGGACGAGGCTGCATCTGCCTCATCAAACTGGGAGTCATTGGAAAACAAGATTAGTCTCTGCCTTCGCTTGTCTGCACAAAATTTGGCTTCTATCTTTCTTCCATTTTTGCACACATCAGTTAGTGACGTCATCACACTCCAAAGAAGGAAGTTTTGAGAAGTAAGGCCCAGTACGTTCACATTCTGAAGATACAGCCTCCAACCTGCAGATAACTAGAGCCACTTCGACAGACGTTGAGGAGGCCAAGGCTGGGGCTGGGGACCCCTGAGAGCCTCTGAACAGCATCATTGCTACTTTCTCAACTGGAATTGCCACTGGACACGCTGGTTGGGCTGGTCCTCAGAGAGGCTTGATCCTTGAGGGTAAGGATGGGCTCTTCCCTCTCCCTCCCCCTTCCCCCTACCAAGCTCAGGGTGCTCAATAGCGAGTCAATAATAAACTGGTTGACCCAGTCATTCCACTTCTGGGACTGCAAACCAAGATGCCAACTTGAGTTGCTCGTAGAGACAGAAGAGCGACACTGAAGGGGTGTTTTCTTGATGCTTCCCCCCCAACTCCATTGGAAGCAACTTAAATTAGGGGATTAGTTAAGCAAATCATTAGCCATCCATCCATAATCATGTTTTCAAGTAACATTGGCTGTTACAAAAATAAACACCCTGTACTACAAGGTAATAGCATTTTTAAAAGGAGTTGGTATGCACACGCATACAATTATCTAGAAGGATACATTGTAAAAGCATTAGTAGCGGACGTCTTTAGACAGTGGAATAACTGGTGGTTTTTATTTTTTTTATTTGTAATTTTTGGTATTTAAATGAATGTAAGAATACATAATGAAATGGTCAATTTCCTTGAAAGACACAAAGTCACTCAACTGGAAATAGCTGTGTATCTATGCAAACCACTGAATGTGTAGTTTAAAACCTTCCCATAAACAAACTCCTGCTCCAGATGGCTTCACTGGTGAATCTGACCAAATACTTAAGGAAGAAGTAACACCAATTGTATGAGTTTGCTAGGGCTGCCAAGACAAAATACCACAAATGGAGAGGCTTCGTACAGAAATTGAGAGTCTGGAAATCCAAGGTTAGGATGCTGGCAGGGCTGATTTCATTCTGAGGCCCCTCTCTGTGGCTAGAAGATGCCACCTTCGTGTCATGTCTTCACGTGGCCTCTCCTCTGCGCTTGCGCATCCCTCTTGTTTCTTCGTGTGCCTAAATTTACTCATCCTATAAGAATCGTAGCTCGTAGTTTTTATTTCTTGTAATGGGGTCTTTATCTGGTTTTGGTATTAGAACAATGTTGGCTTAGTAGAATGAATTGGGAAGCATTTCCTTCGTCTAAATTTTCTGGAAGAATCTGTTTGTAATTGGTGTTATGGGCTCGATTGGGTTAGGGTCTGCCCTTGATCCCACTTAATCACCTCTTTAAAGGCACTGTCTCCCAATACAGTCATGTTCTGAGGTACCAGAGTTAAGAGCTTCAACTTACAAATCTGGGTGAGGGGAAAACAATCGAGCCCATAACACCAATTACACACAGATTCTTCCAGAAAATTTAGGCTAAGGAAATGCTTCCCAATTCATTCTACTAAGCCAACGTTGTTCTAATACCAAAACCAGATAAAGACATTACAAGAAATAAAAACTATGAGCTACGATTCTTCATCAATATAGATTTTAAAAAATTCTTAATAATGAATTGTTGGCAAACAAGCAAATTCTGTCAAACAGGCAAATATACCATGACCTAGTGGGGTTTATCCCAGGAATAAAAGGTTGGTTTTTGCATGAAAAATCAATCAATATAATATACCATACTAACAGACTGAAGAAGAAAAGCCATATGATCATCTCAACAAATCCAAGAAAACAAAACAAATGCCATTTGACAAAATCCAACATCCATTCCTGATTTTAAAAACTGTCTGCAAACTGAGACAAAGTAGAACTTCCTCAACATGAAAAGGAATATCTATGGCTGGGTGCTGTGGCTCACGCCTGTAATCCCAGCACTTTGGTAGGCCGAGGCAGGTGGATCACCTGTGGTCAGGAGTTCAAGACCAGCCTGGCCAACATGGTGAAACCCAGTATCTACTAAAAATACAAAAATTAGCTGGGTATGGTGGCACATGCCTGTGATCCCAGCTACTCAGGAGGCTGAGGCAGGAGAATCGCTTGAACCTGGGAGGCAGAGGTTGCAGTGAGCCAAGATCACGCCATTGCACTCCAGCCTGGGCGGCAGAGCCAGACTCTGTCTCAAAAATAAATAAATGACATCTACAAGAAATGTATGGCTAAAACAGGCTTAATGGTGCAAGACTGAATGCCCTTCTTCTAAAGATTTGGAAGACTGTCAATTCTCACCACTTCTATTTTACATTGTGCTGGTGATTTCAGATAGTGCAGCAGGCAAGAAAATAAATGAGAGGCCTTCAGATTGGAAAGGAAGAAGAGAGTTGATCTCTATTGGCGTCAACATAATAGACCATATAAAATGTCCTACAGAGGCTACAAAAAAGCTACTGGAACTAACAACTGAATTTTGCAAGGTTGCAGGATATAAGATGAAAATACAAAATAGTCATAATAATTGTACTTCTACATACTAGCAATGAATAATTGGATACTGAAATTTAAAAAAATACACTTACAATAATATCCAAAAATATGAAATATTTAGGGATGAAATTGACCAAAAGATGGATACTTGTACATTAAATTTGTAAAATGATGCTCAGAGAAATCAAAGAAGACCAAAGTAAATCAAGGGATATGTCATGCTTATGAATCAGAAGGCCCAGTATTGCTACAATGTCAATTCTCATTTGCTCTATAGTCAATGCACTCTCAGTTAAAATCCTAACCGACTTTTCTTGTAAAAATTGACAAGCTTACCCTGAAATTCATATGGAAATTCAAGGGATCTAGAACAGCCAAATCAACTACAAAAAGATGAATAATATTGCAGGACTTACATGATCTGATTTTAAGATTTATAAAGTGGGCCAGGCGCAGCAACTCACACCTGTAATCCCAGCACTTTGGGAGGGCAAGCTGGGAGAATTGCTTGAGCCTGGGAGTTCGAGACCAGCCTGGACAACATAGCAAGACCTTGTCTCCACAAACAAACAAACAGACAAAAATTAGCATGGCTTTGTGGCACACACTTGTAGTCCCAGCTACCTGGGGGGCTGAGGTGGGAGGATTGCCTGAGCCTACGGGGTCAAGGCTGCAGTGAGCTGATTGTGTCCTGCATTCCAACCTGGATGACAGAGTGAGACTCTGCCTTAAAAAAAAAAGTTACTGTAATCAAGATAGTATGGTATTGACATAAAGATAAACAAATAGGTCAGTTGAACAGAATAGATGATTGAGAATCAGTCCTACGGCATGTGTGGAAAATTTATTTCTGACAAGGATGCAAAGGGAAGTTCACGGAGAAAGAACGGCATTTTCAACCATGTTGCTAGGTCAACTATCAACAGAAAGAGAGAGAAAAAGATAGAGGGGGAAGAGAGAGAGAAAAGAGAGAAGGAGGGAGAGAGAAAGAGAAAAAGAAGCAGAGGGAGAGAAAGAAGAAAGAGAGGATGAGAAGGAGAGAGGGAAACAGATCAGGGGAGGAAGGGAGGGAAACAGAAAAGAAATAGGAATTTCAGTTCATACCTCTAACCATATATAAAAATTAATCAAAACTCAGCTCATCATCATTCAAGGGTGCTAAGACAATTCAATAGACAAAAAATGGTCTTTTCAACTAACATTTTTGAGATAACTGGATACCCATATGCAAAGGAATGAAGTTGAACGCCTTCCTTACACCATGCACAAAAGTTAACTCAAAATGGATCAGAGACCCAAATGTAAACTATAAATCTTTTACCAGCCTGAGCAACATAATGAGATCTCATCTCTGCCACACACACACACACACACACAAAGAATGAAAGAATGTGCTGGGCATGGTGGCACCTGCCTGTAGTCCCAGCTATTCAGAAGGCTGAGGTGAAAGGATTGTTTGAACCCAGGAGGTCAAAGCTGCTGTGGGCTGTCATGGTGCCACTGCACTCCAGCCTGGGTGGAAGAGAGAGATTCTGTTTCAAAGAAAAACAATAAACTTTTAGGCTGGGTGTAGTGGCTTACACCTGTAATTCTAGCTCTTTGGGAGGCCCAGGCGGGCCAATCACTGGAGGTCAGGAGTGTGAGATCAGCCTGGTCAACATGGTGAAACTCCATCTCTACTAAAAATACAAAAAAATTAGCTGGGCGTGGTGGCAGGCACCTGTAATCCCAGGTACTTGGGAGGCTGAGGCAGGAGAATCACTTGAACCTGGGAGGCAGAGGTTGCAGTGAGCCGAGATTGTACCACTGCACTCCAGCCTGAGAGACAGAGCAAGACTTTGTCAAACAAGAACAACAACAAAAAAAAACCAAAAAACAAAAAAACCACACACACACACCAAAAAAATAAACTTTACATAGGAGTAAGTCTTTGTGATGCTCAGTTAGCGATGGTTTCTTAGATAGTACGTCAAAAGCACAAGTGACACAAAAAAGATAATTTGAACTTTACCAGAATTAAAAATATGCTGTAAACTGTATCATCAAGAAAATAAAAAGACAGAATGAGAGAAAATATTTGCAAACCATATGTCTGATAAGGAACTTGTATCCAGAATATCTAAAGAGCTCTTATAACTCAGCAGTAAAAAGATGACAATGCAATCTTTAAAATAGGCAAAAGATTTAAAGACATTTCTCCAAAGAAGATAAACTTATGACCGACAAGCATGTGAAATGATGCTCAGTATCATTAGTCATTAGGGAAATCCAAACAGAAATCATAATGCGATACCACTTCACACCCACTAGGATGGCTGCGATCAGAAGGACAGATGATACCAAGAGTTAGTGAGGAGGTGGAGAAACTGGAATCCTCGTACATTGCTGATGGGAGTGTAAAATGGTGAAACCACTGTGAAAACAGCTTGGCAGTTCTTTAAAGTACTAAACACAGAGCTACCCAAAGACCCAGCAATTCCACTCCTAGGTATATAACTAATACGGTTTGACTCTGTGTCCCCACCCAAATCTTATCTTGTAGCTCCCATAATTCCCACTTGTTATGGGAGACACCCAGTGGGAGATGAGTGAATCAAGGAGGCAGATCTTTCCCGTGTTGTTCTCGTGATAGTGAGTAAGTCTCATGAGATCTGATGGCTTTAAATAAACAGGAGTCTGCCTGCACCAGCTCTTTCTTTGCCTGCTGCCATCCACGTAGGAGGTGACTTGGTCCTCTCTGCCTTCCACCATATTGTGAGGCCTCCCCAGCCAGGTGGAACTGTAAGTCCAATAAACCTTTTTCCTGTAAAAATTACCCAGTCTTGGGAATGCTTTTATCACCAGCATGAAAACAGACTAATATAATATAAAAAAGAGAAATGTCTCCATTTTAGCACTTTGTACTTTTAACATTTTTGCATCCACACACAAAAACTGTATGAATGTCCATAGCAGCAGTATTCATTATAACCAAAAAGTAGAAAAAAAAAATGTCCATTAGTTGATGAATAGGGTATATTTATACAAGAAAATATTCTTCACTCATTAAAAGGAATAGAGTAGTGACACATTATAATGTGACCGAACCTTGAAAACACTGCTAAAGGAAAGATACCAGTCACAAAAGGCCACATGTCATATGATTTTGTTCTGTGAAATGTCCAGAGTAGGCAAAGCTGCAGAAACAGGAAGTAGCTGATGGTTTCCAGGCGCTGAGGAAATGGGGTGTGTGATGACAGGGATTGGGTAGAATTTCTTTTTGTGATATCAGAAGTATTCTAAAACTAGATTGTGGTGATGGTGGCAAAACTGTGGATACATACACACAAAAAACTCGTTGAATTATACACTTGAAATGAATGAATGGTATGGTATATGAATATATGTTGCCTAGGCTGGTCTCTAACTTCTGGCTCCAGCAATCCTCCCGCCTCAGCCTCCCAAAGTGCTGGGATTACAGGTGTGAACCACCATGCCCAGCCAATAAAGCTGTTTTAAAAAGTGGAATATATTATTCAACCTTAAAAAGGAAGGAAATTCTGACATACAGACGAATTTTGAGGACATTGTGCTAAGTGAAATAAACTGGTTGGAAAAGGACAAATACTCTATGATTTTATTTATATGAAGTATTTAGTCATATTCACAGAGACATGACAAAGAATGGTGATTGCCGGAGGCTGAGAGAAGGGGAGAATGGGGGTCAGTGTTTAAAGGATACAGAGTTTCAGCTTTGCAAGATTAAAAGAGTGCTATGGATAGACAGTGGTGATGGTTGCACAACAATGTGAATGTACTTAACACCACTAAACTGTACACTAAAAATTGGGTAAGATGGTAAATTTTATGTTGTGTGTATTTACCACCATTATTTAAAAAATGGATCATAGACCTAGATATAAAACCTAAGCTTATAAAATTTCTAGAAGAAAATGAGGTAGAAAATTGCTGTGATCTTGGATTAGGCAGATTTCTTATTACAACACCCAAAGCACGATACGTAAGAGAAAAAATCAATAAAAAGGACTTCATGAAAATTTAACTTCTGCTCTTTCAGAAATCCTGTTAAGATAATGGAGGCTGGGCACAGTGGCTTATGGCTGTTTGGGAGGCCAAAGCGGGTGGATCACTTGAGCCCAGGAGTTTGAGACCAGCCTGGTCAACAAGGTGAAAACCTGTCTCTACTGAAAATACAAAAAATTTTGGGAGGCTGAGGCAGGAGAACCACTTGAACCCGGGAGGCGGAGGTTGCAGTGAGCCGAGATTGTGCCACTGCACTCCAGCCTGGGTGACAGAGAGAGACTCTGTCTCAAAAAAAAAAAAAAAAAAAAGATAGCTGGACACAGTGTCGTGCACCTGTAGTTCCAGCTGCTTGGGAGGCTGAGGCACTACAGAATTACTTGAACCTGGGAGGTGGAGGTTGCAGTGAGCTGAGACCACACCAGTGGACTCCAGCCTGGGTGACAGAGTGAGACTGTTTCCAAAAAATAATAATAATAATAATGGAAAGACAAATCACAGAGTAGAAAAAAATATTTGCAAAGCACATATCCAATAAAGATTTTGTATCCAAGATATAGAAAGGACTCTCAACATTCATTAATAAGAAAATAAACAACTAAATAAAAAATGAACAAAATATTTGAACTAACATGTTACCAAAGAAGGTATACATATTGGCAAATTAGCATATAGAACAGCTACTCAGCATCATTAGTCACCAGATAAATAAAAATTTAAAACATAAGATTCTACTGATCACCTCTTAGAATGCCTACAATTTAAAGACTGATCATATCAAATTTTAGTGAGGGCATAAAGCAACTGAAACTTACCTACACTGTGGTGAGAATGTAAAATGGTACAACCACTTTGGAAAACAGTTGGGCAGTTTCTTATTAAGTTAAACATGCACTTACCATATAACACCCAGTCATTTTACTTGTTGGTATTTATCCAAAGGAAAAAAAAGCATGCGTTCATACAAAGACTTATTCACAAGTGCTTATAACAGCCTCATATTCATAGCAGCCCAGAACTACAAACAACCAGAGTCCATCACCTGAAGAAAGGATAAACAAACTGTGATATATCCCTCCCACTAAATACCACTCAACAATAAAATTCCTGCACTGCTGATGCATGCAGCAACACGGATGAACCTCAAAAGCATTAGGCTGAGTATAAGAAGCCAGATACAAAATCCTTCAAATTGTGTGATTCCATCTATCTGAGATTCTGGAGAAGGCAAAACTCACCTACAGTGACTGAAATGGACCAGTAGTTGTCACTGGTCTGTCTGTCACTGTCATACAAATGCTTGACAAATGTCATACATTTGTAAAAATTCACGGAACTTCAAGTGGATATATTTCATTTCATATAAATTGTACCTCAGTAAAGAGTGAGACCCTGTCTCAAAAAAGAAGAAAAAAGAAAAAAGTTCCAAAATTAGATTGTGGTGATGGTTGCCAAACTGTGAATCTACAAAATAATAATAATAATTTTTATAAGAAATAATTTCTACCTTTATAACAAAAATGTTTACATAATGACCATTTCACCAAGTATTTCCCAATTATTAAGCTATTAACTCTGGAGAGGAAAGCATCAAATGTCATTATTCCCATTTTATGGAGGTGGAAACTGAGGCAGCAAGCTGGGAAGCCATGTGTCTCAGCCCTATGAAACAGGGAGACCCGACTACAGGCAGCTCCCTGAGGACCGGGCCAGTCCCTCTGTCCCACAGGGATGGAGCAGGTCTCTGTCCCGCAGGGATCCTATGTGCATACCTGGGGGCCAGTGGAAAGGGAGCAGGCAGAAGAAAGAGAGCAATGACCCACCAACTGCTCACCTCCTCCAAGAAGCCTACCATGTATTCATTATTTTCTCTGGCCTCTCTTAACACCTGTGTTAGTTTTCCAGTGCCGCTATAACAAAGTCCCGCAAACTGGCAGCTTACACCACAGAAATTGATTTTCTCACAGTTCTGGAGGCCGGACTTCCGAGAGGAAGGTGTCGGTGGGGCGGATTCCTTCTGAGGCCTCTCTCCAAGCTTGCTGATGGCCACCTTCTCCCTGTGTCTTCACATGATCTTTTCTGTATACCTGCCTGTGTCCTGATCTCTTCTTCTCATAAGGACACCAGTCGTTTTGGATTAGGGCCAGTGCTAGTAACTTCATGTTAACTCAGTCACCTCTTCAAAGGCCCTATCTTCAAATACAGTCTCATTCTGAAGTATTGGGGGTTAGGACTTGAACATATCAATTTGGGGTGGGGGACATATGGGCTGTGGTGCTGCCCATGACATCACCATATGGCTCCTGACTGCGGGCCTCTGGGGGGATAAATTAGACTTAAAGTGAGAATAATGGGTTCTGGTCAGTCCTTGGCTGGAGACCCTTCTTTTTGGGATATCAGAAATGTTCTAGGCCTGGCATTGTGGCTCACACCTGTGATCCCAACACTTCAGGAGGTGAAGACGGGTGATTTGCTTGAGCCCAGGAGTTCAAGACCGGCCTGGGCAATGTGGCAAAACCCCATCTCTACAAAAAATACAAAAATTAGCTGGGTATGGTGGTGCGTGCCTGTAGTTCCAGCTACTTGGGAAGCTGAGATGGGAGGATTGCTTGAGCCCGGGAGGTTGAGGCTGCAGTGACCTGAGATTGTACCACTGCACTGCAGCCTGGGTGACAGAGTGAGATCCTGTCTCAAAAAAAAAAAAGAAAAAGAAAAAAAAAGTTCTAAAATTAGATTGTGGTGACGGTTGTAAAACTGTGAACTTACAAAAAAAAATTGATTTATACACTTGAGCGAATGGTATGGTATGTGAATATCTCGATGAAGCTGATTTTAAAAATAGATTATATGATTCAGCCTGAAAAAAAAGGAAATTCTGACATATGCTACACCACAGATGAACTCTGAGAATATTGTGCTAAATGAAAGAAGTCAGGTAGAAAAGGAGAAATGCTCTATGATTTCACTTATATGAGGTACTTAGTCAAATTCATAGAGACAGGAAGTAGACCCTTCGGAGCTCCACCAACTTCATCTGCACATGGAAAAAATAGTGCCCCAAATATAAAATGTGTTCGAGGAGCAAGCGAGCTGGAAGACTCTCTGCATGCCCACATGCTATTACTTCCTGTGGAGTGGATGATGAACCCTCCAGGGCAACCCTGCGAGATGGAAGACTCTGTGCGTGCCCACATGCTATTACCTCCTGTGGAGTGGATGGTGAACCCTCCAGGGCAACCCTGCGAGATGGAAGGCTCTGTGCGTGCCCACATGCTATTACTTCCTGTGGAGTGGATAGTGAACCTTCCCAGCCCAACCCTGCGAGATGGAAGAATCTGTGTGTGCCCACATGCTATTACCTCCTGTGGAATGGATGGTGAACCTTCCCAGCCCAACCCTTCTGCCAGGTCTCCGGAGGCTGTGAGTGCCTATGGGATCGTATTAATAGGAGGAAATGCCTCTGTCCCACCCTCATAAATCAGTTCCCCGCCCCTCCCAAAATAAAGCTTTGCCATCTGAACATCTCCAGAAGCATCTCGGGAGCGCCAGTCGCTCCTATCCCTCAGCTCTGCTCCCCTACCCAACAGTTGACATCCACTCATAGCCACTCATGGAAGTCTTAGCACCCACAGAGATTGGGCCTACCCCAGGGTGCTGACCTTAGATTCCCCCAAAGCTGCAGACTCTCAGGGTGCCAGGAAAGTCACCTTACCTCCCAGCCTCAGAGCCATACATACCATGCTCTGCACGGAAGAGGTGTGTGCCCCTAGTCCCATCTCATGCCACAATGACGCCCTCTATCACCTGTGCCTTGCAGAGTTCCTCTCAGTGACCAGAAGGGTGCCAGGAGGTTCTACAGGGTTCTCTCTGCAGGGCTCAGGTCAAACCCACCAGACAATTATCTTGGTGTCCACAATCGGCCCCCCCATTCCAACTCCGCAGGCAGGGCAACCCCCCTCTATGCAAATCAGTGTGAGCCTCTCACCTGCACCCACCCGGAGGCCAACTGTCTGCACTGCACAGGTCCCAACCAGCTGGAAAAGTGTCTGGTCTCTCTGAGGACACTGGAAGTTCCTGGTGGGCAGGGCCTTGTCTTGCTCCTTTGTCTCTGCACCCTGAGGCTCAGTGTGCTGAGTACAGCGTGGGTGCTCGGGAATGTCCTTAGAATGGAATCATGTGCTGAGCTCCTGTGGGACTTCCTGGAAGTGTGCTGTTTCCCTCCCATGAGCTAATACTAGTAACAGCACCATCAACTATCATTATTGTTTATTCTGCACGAAGCACATTGTCAAGCACCATGCGTACCACACATCTAGGAATCCTCATAACAATCCCACTAGCTGGGTATCATCAGTTTCCTCCGCCCCATGTAACAGATGAGAAAACAGAGAAGGAGTCAGGATCCACATAAGGTCTGTCTGACTCCCAGGCCTCCTTCTGAACGCCCAGGCTCTGCGACCTCCCACCAGATGTGGCCTTTATGAAATAACAGAGGGCTAGACTGGATCTAAACACAGGAAAGAACCTTCCAGCAGTGGCCATCTGGAAGCTGCAGAGCATGGGGATTTACGTGATTTTGAAAGTGCCTTCTTTGACCACTGGCCCAAGAATCCCCCCATTGCATGTGACAAGCTCTGTATCGTTTCGAAACAAGACTCTCTGGGCTTGGGGCGCAGAAAGAGGGCAGTCTGCCCAGCCCCTTGCCTGAGTTAGAACCCTAGACCTTTTCCTCCTATGACTGACCACTTACCATGTGCCAATTGTGCTACCTGTAATCATGACAACAAGCCTAAAGGAGATGCATCATTGGTGCCATTTTCCAGATGGGAAACTGAGGCTCAGAGAGATGAAGCAACCGGATCAAGGTAACACAGTTATTAAGCTAGAAGCCAAAGACAGAACCTTCTGATACCAAAGCTGGGACTTTCCTTCTACTGCACGGCCTCGGTTATTCATAATTTGGAAGGATAGCTAATAATCTGGAAGGATATCAAACTTCCTGCTGAAGTTTGAACCTATTTTTTTTTTTTTTTTGAAGAGATGGGGTCTCAACTGTCACCCAGGCTGGAGTGCTGTGGTACAATCACACCTCACTGCAGCCTCAAACTCCTGCATTCCAGGGAACCTCCTGCCTCAGCCTCCCAAAGTGCTAGGATTACAGGCACTACAAAAAAATGTTAAGCCATCATCATCATCCTCATTATTATCATTCAGATGCATGGAAATGTAACATATATCCAGGAAAATGCACAAACCTTAGTGAACAGCTGGATGAATTATTGCAATGCGAGCACACCCATGTAACCAACACCAAACAGAACATCAGCAGCCACCCCCTGAAGGAAGACCTCTAGGAACCCCCTCCAATCAGCACGCACAACCATGGGGAACTACTGTCCTGACTTGTGAAATCACACATGAGCTTGACTATTGTGGAACGTCATGGCAATGGAGTCTTGCTCCTACTCTATGCTCTTTGGTGTCTGGCCTCATATTTCATTCTATGCTTGTGGGATTCATCCATATCCTTGTGTGTCATTGTGGTTTGTTGACTTGGTGTTCTCATCGGGTGACTATACTGCCACAGGTTTGTCCATTCTGCTGTTGACAGGCATTTGGAGGGTTCCAGTTGTTTAACCATTTCCTTTGGTTCGGATGGAGAAAAGTGGGTCACTCTCCCACACAAGCTGATCTCTCGCGCCTCCCTCTTCCTCGCCCTGGGGAAGGCCATCTCCTTTGGCTTCCCTCTGATCCTGCGAACCTGTGGGAATTCGGAGCTTCATTTCAGATACTCTCTGGCAGGCTTTCATGGTGGATGGAATCCAGGCAATGGGACTATTCTGGTTTTCAGGGGAGGTCTCATGCTGTGGGCTGAGAGGATGTGTTGTCACCTCATGGGGGTATTCTCAGGAGGTGAAAAAGAGGGCCCACTCTCTTCTGGTCTGCAGTGAGGGTGGGGGCAGTCAATTTCTAGGTTCTGCCAACTCTTCTGACTTCCACGTCTGTCTATGCTGGGCGGGTAAGAGAATTCGTATGGCAGAGCTCCAAGACACAGTGACTCATCCGTAGACTTGAGATTATGACAGTATCTACTTATATTTATTATGTGTGGAGTTCTTAGGGCAGTAACCCCCACACACTAAGGCGGGCTCCAGCAGAGCCGTGGTCTAACCCAAACTCTGTCTGTACCTGCTGTGTGACCCTGGTTAAGTTTCTAACCTCTCTGAGCTCCAGCTTCCTCACCTGCAATGTGGGAATCGCAGCGTCTTCTTCACGGTGTGGCTGTGAAAATCAAATGAGATAAGAACTCAGGGCTTGACACACGGTAGACACTCAGTCAGCAGTAGCTCTTTTTAACAGATCTTCCCCTCTCAGCATCTGATAGCCTTCCTGCTCCCTTCCACCCTCCACCTGGACAGCTTGCCAGGTTGCGGCCTAACAGTATCATCAATGTTTTTCCGACTGTTGCCAGGGAAGTAAAAACACACAGACTTGCTGATACATCCCAAGAAACAACCAGGCCCAATAGATACTAAGACTGGCTGATGGGCAGAAGCAAAGGGATTTCAAATTCACACAGACTTTCAGACATAGGAAAAGGCATGAAAATCTTTATATCTTCATCCTCATTGTTAATTATTCAAATGTAAATTATATAATGCTTTTTTTTCCTTGAGATACGATATCACTCTGTCACCCAGGCTGAATGAAGTGCAGTGGCTTGATCATGGCTCACTACAGCCTCAGACTCCTGGGATCAAGCAATCCTTCCACCTCAGCTTCCTGAGTAGCTGAGACTACAAGCCCACATCACCATGTTCAGTGAATTTTACTTCTTCTTCTTCTTTTTTTCTTTTTCACTAGACAGGGTCTCATTCTGTCACCTAGGCTGGAAGGTAATGGCTCAATCTTGGTTAACTGCAGCCTTGACCTCCTGGGCTCAAGTGATCCACCCACCTCAGCCTCTCGAGTAGCTGGGATTACAAGCACAAAACAACATGCCTGGCTAATTTTTATATTTTTTGTAAAAACAGGGTTTCACCATGTTGGTCAGCCTGGTCTCGAATTCCTGGTCTCAAACAATCCGCTTGCCTCACCCTCTTAAATTTCTGGGATTACAGTTATGAGCTACCACGTCCGGCCTCCCAGCTAACTTTAAAATTTTTAGTGGAAATGGGATCTCACCATGTTGCCCAGGCTGGTCTTGAACTCTTAGGCTCAAGAGATCCACCCACCTCAGCCTCCTAAAGTGCTAGGATTACAGATGTGAGCTACCACACCCAGCCTCCAAAAACCTTTATCTCTTCTGACCCAGAAATTTCACTTCTGGAAATCTATACTAAAAAAACCATCAAACAATAGAAAAATACCCAGTAATAACACAAACGATAGAATTAGTAGATGGAAGACATTGAAAGTCACAACTGCAGCTGTCCTCTTTTATCTTCAGGGGACACATTCCAAGACCCCCAGTGGCTGCCTGAAAGCACGGATAGGACCGAACCCCAGATAGACGACGCTTATTCAAATCTGCGGTAAAGTTCAGTTTATAAATTAGGCATGGTAAGAGATTAACAACAATGACAAAAAATAAAATAAAACAAGTATGACAGTATACTATAATAATGTGGGAAAGAGGGGCAGAAATCAAATTTTTCTTCTATAAGCAAACTTCCCTGAGTCCTTCCCCCTCCTGTGGAATTGTATCCTGCTTTGCAAGTTTTATAAATTTATAAATACTTGTATTCTTGTTTTCCAGAGCTGATAACTGTAAGTTCTGTAACACAGCAAAGGTCATGAGAAATGCCTAAGCAGGCTGGACTCCAGCCCCCTAGACGCTGTGGCGGAAGCCAACAGATAAAGCCCATGCTAAAATCCTTGAGCTCTGCAGATAACAAGCATCTGTGCCACACAGTGAGAGTCATAGGTAAGCCTGAGTTTTGTGCCTGTCATTGCTCGATAAACTGTCTTTGTTCTGCACCTGCAAACTTGTTTTCGCCCCACTCTGTACTTCATGCCTGAAAGGTCGAGCCCTGTCTTTGATGCTCAGTTTTCGGATGCGAATCCACTAAGCTGGTGCACCTAAATAAAGAAGTCCTCCTGTTTCACCCATTGGTCTCTCTGGTCTCCTGAACTTCCACAATGATAATAAAAGTTATGGGAGTGTGGATCTCTCTTTCTCTTTCTCAGAATATCTCAGTGTCCTGTATAGTACAGGTTACTGAAACCGTGGAAAGCGAAACTGCCAGGAAACTGATAAGGGGGAACTACTGTAGCTTCTATATGTTTAAGAAGATAAAAGAAGCCAGGCGCGGTGGCTCATGTCTGTAATCCCAGCACTTTGGGAGGCTGAGGTGGGTTTTACCTGAGGTCAGGGATTCGAGATCAGCCTGACCAACATAGTAAAACCCCATCTCGACTAAAAATACAAAAATTAGCCAGGCATGGTGGCACATGCCTATAGTCCTAGCTACTCAGGAGGCTGAGGCAAGAGAATTGCTTGAACCTGGGAGGTGGAGGTTGCAGTGAGCTGAGATCACACCACTGCACTCCAGCCTGGTGACAGAGTGAGACTCCATCTCAAAATAAATAAGTAAATAAAAAGATAAAGGTTGAACATGTTCAGTAGAAGCATGGAAGATACTTAAAAGACCCAGATCAAATTTATAGAGAGGACCCAATGCACTGAGATGGAAAAAAAAAAAAAAAAAACAATGGGTAGGATTGACAGCAGATCAGAGCATGCAGAAGAGGTTATTTAGTTTACTTATTATAAGCAGTGATGATGAGGAGGAGAAGGATGTTGAGAGTCACTGCAGGTGACATTTATTGGTCTCTAGCTGTGGACTAAGCCCTGTTTACATATCATCTTTTCATCCTCACAATAACCCTATGAAGTAGGTACTGTCATCACCCTTGTCTTACACAGGAGCAAGAGGAAGACACGGAGCTAATAATCAGCTTGCTCCAAGGTAAGCAGCCAGAATGTCAGGGAGGCCAGGCTGTTAACCCAGGCAATCTGGGTTTGAATCCCATCTCCCCAATCCTCTTAACCTCCAGGCACGTTGTGGTTAGTGTAATGGCATTCCCTGAATCGGTGAGGCTTGGTGCTATGTGCTTTATGACATTGTCTCTAAATCTCACAGCCATCAGGCAAGGGAGGGTCTGTTGACCCTATTTTGCAGATGAAGAAACTAAGACTCCTGGAGGTGAAGTAATTATTCCAGGGTCCCACCGTTGGTAAGAGAAGGAACCAGGATTTGAACCAGATCTGTCTCATCCCACACTTTGCCTGCTGGATGTGCCCTGGGGTTTCTGGAGGTGTCCGAGATAACACTGAAGATGGGGCTTATGAGGATGCTTTGCAGCATCAAAGCCCTTCTCTCCCATTAGAGAAAAGCCTTCTGGAATCAACAAAGGGCTTGTAGCTACTTTTACTTCCATCCCTCCATACCTGATGGAGGGTGGCATGGGTTCTGAGAGGTAGCCACGTGGCCCACCAAGAGCCCCGGTTCAGGATTGTCTACGGGGTAAGACATCACACTGGTAAGTGCACAGGGGAATGAATATTGAGCCTAGGTGGACAGGGGTGCATCAAAACATGTGCCAGAGGCATCTCTTTTGCTTGCTGTTGAGTTATTTTGCATGTAGATTGTTGGCACACATATGAGGTGGTCAGTTGGTGGACCTAGTCAAGGAACAAAGGCAATAATCAGATTTAAAAGGGAGGGAAGAGAAAAGAGAAGGGAGAGAGAGAAGCTCCTAGCAGTGACTGTTGCTGGCATATTCTTTTGGATGAGCTGGTTTGCTGGCAGCAGAGGCCAGCCTGGGCATTCTGTCCTTAGACAGCCTTCTAACAGGCATCAAAGAAGCAGTTTCTGCTGTGGGGGCATAAGGTTCTTGGGGGAGCACTGGTGGCTACCATCTCTGTGCTGTGGCCATGTGTGTCCTCCCGTCAGCTCCTCCACCCAAGTTGGGCTGGCTCCACCCCACTAGCTTCATTAGGATTCTCACATGTAAACGGGGGCAGACCTCTGCAGGGGAAGTTGTCAACACACATCAATTGCCTTCAAATTGTGTCTGTGCTTTGACTCAGCAAGTCCACATTAGGAGTAGACACTATGGAAACAATTCTGGACGTGAACTAAAATTTGGCCTTCTTTCACTGTACAGTCTAGATTAATTAAAAAAAATGAGAAGCAACCCCATATATCCATCAATGGAGCTTCATTAGATAAATGATGTAGCAGTGTAATAAGGTATATAGCAGTATAATGAAATAGGAACCTGCCTTTCACAGTGTTACTATAGAAGAATATTTAATGACATAGAAATATTTGCTAGTTATATCAGCAAATGAAAAACTAGGCTGTGAAGCACTGCATAGATAACATTTTCCTAGTTTGGTTAGGGGAAAGTATGGAGAGAGGGAGAGACAGAAAGAGGCAGGCAGCAGCAGGGCCACAGAAGGACGTTCATCAAAATGCCAAAGGTGCTTAATCGATTTACAGGTGATTTAGGTTTTAGGTTTCCCAAATCTTCTATACCGAATGCATGTTTCTTTTATCAAAAAGGGCGTGGCAGGGAAGTCAAGGCATGGTGCTTACACCTGTAATCCCAGCACTTTGGGAGGTTGACGTGGAAGGACTGTCTGAGGTCAGGAGTTTGGAAGCAGCCTGAACAACATAATGTTGTTTAAAAAAAGAGAAAAATGAGCCAGGCATAGTGGCACGTGCCTGTGGTCACAGCTACTTGGAAAGCTGAGGCCGGAGGATTGCCTGAGTCCAGGAGGTCAAAGCTGCAGTGAGCTATGACCATGCCACTGCACTCCAGCCTGAGTGACAGTGAGAACCTATCTCAAAATATACATATATATGAATATGAATTTACAAAGTGGGAAATAAAACCCATATGTTTAAAAAAAAAACAACCTCCCCAGTGCCAGAAAAGTGGAAGCAAAAGAAGCATGTGTTGCCTCCATGAGAGTAGGGGTGGGAGGGAGGGCTGGGCGAGGCTGGATGTGCCGCATCTGATACAAGAGGGGGCTGCCTGCATGGAAAGGGACTTCCAGAAGCTGCCTCCACTGCCCTGAGCTGGGATCATGGAACTTGCCCTGCTGTGTGGGCTGGTGGTGATGGCTGGTGAGTCGGGGACCAAACCCAGACTGGGAAGGGAAGGAGGGAGGCCAGTGCACCCCTGTGCTGTCTTTGCTAGATTGGGGGTCTGTTGCTCTGATCCCTAGGACCCTGGCCTCTACTCCCTAATCCTTCTGCCCCTCTGCAAAGAGCCTTCAGTGGCCACCAGTCTCCTAGCATGGTAGCTTCAGCCATGGGTGCCAAACTGTGAAGGTAAGAAACTAGAAGTCCAGAACCAGGGCCTGCTGAGTCCGTGATGATCATGCTTTGGACACAGATCACTTCACCCCTGCCTCTCCCACTGAATAATAGCAACATTGTCAGCTGGGCATGGTGGCTCACACCTGCAATCCCAGCATTTTGGGAGGCCGAGGTGGGCGGATCATGAGGTCAAGAGACGGAGACCATCCTGGCCAACATGGTGAAACCCTATCTCTATTAAAAATCCAAAAATTAGCTGGGCATGGTGGCTCACACCTAGTCCCAGCTACTCGGGAGGCTGAGGCAGGAGAATCGCTTGAACTCAGGAGGTGGAGGTTGCAGTGAGCAAAGATCGAGCCACTGCACTCCAGCCTGGCAGCAGAGAAAGACTCCAACTCAAAAAACAAAAAAAAAAGAAAAAAGAAAAAAAGAACAACCTTTATGAATGCATAGCACTCCATATTTTTACAGTTGTTTCATGTTCATGATCTTCCTAGAACCTGGGAAGAGGGTTCCCTTGACCTTCGATGAGGGGTGGGACAGTTTCTGTTTGATCTTAAGCAGACCAAATATAAAATGCACTTGCTAGGAAATTGGCCTTTTTTTCCTCAATTCATCTCAAAATTGTGATTAGGAAAGGACTTGCATGTTTAAATGTAGTTTTATGTTATCTTGGGACTCTGAAATTCTCTAGAGGAACATGTCTCCAGGATTATAGCAGAAACCGTTAGAAAATTTGCAATCAAGTTGCAAAAATGTATCTCTCAGATGTAAAGAGGGAAGAGACTGCAGAGATCAAACACACAGATGAACCTACAGTCAAATGCAGGCCCCGCCATCTCTTGGTAGTATGACTTTAGCTAAATTGCCCAACCTTTCAATATCCTCATCTGTAAAATGGGCACAACCCCCTTCATAGGGCTGTTAGAAGGAAGGACTCTAATGAGAAAATAGATACTAAGTGTTGAGTAAGTGTAAATAATAGCTTTACACATGGCACATGCATGAAACATGGCAGTGGCACCTCCTCCCGCCCACTGTGCCCATCCCTTGGGAGAAAGAGCTTCATCCCCATCGGTGGTAGCCAAGGGTGAGAAAAGCTACCCAGGCAAGAACTGCTGACAAGCTGAGTCAGTTCACCATCACCTCCCCAGCCACAGTTCCAGCTCCACTTCTCAGGGTGGGTCCTCCTCATCTTAAAATTATGACAAATAAGCTGAGCATGGTGGCTCATGCCTGTAATCTCAGCACTTTGGGAGGCCGAAGCTGGTGGATCACGAGGTCAGTAGTTCGAGATCAGCCTGACCAACATGGTGAAACTCCGTCTCTACTAAAGATACAAAAAATAGTCCGGCGTGGTGGCATGCATCTATAATCCCAGATACTCGGGAGGCTGAGGCAGGAGAATCACTTGAACCTGGGAGGCGGAGGTTGCAGTGAGCCGAGATCACACCATTGCACTCCAGCCTGAATGATAGGGTGAGCCTCCATCTCAAAAAAAAAAAATATGACCAATAAGACCACCAAAAGTATTCTGAATCAAAGCTGAATGTATTTCTCATGTGGCAAGGGAGAGCTTCATCATTCAGGTGTGAGTTAAGTTTCTGTATTTCTGAGCCCAGATTGAAAGGGCTAGATTTAGGGCAAAAAAAAGAGCACAGAGGTACCCTAAGAAAGGCAAGATTCTGAACATGGGGCTCTGGTTGGTCTGTAAGGTGGACTCTCCATTTGCAGTTGGGTTCCTTATGGAATCCAGGAATCTCTGATGGATTGTGTATGATTCCAGAGGCTCCAGGATCCTTCACCAGTGCAGCCAAAGGTTAGGAAGGCTTCTCTTTTACATGTCTTAACAGCTAGAGCCACCATGTCAAACAGGCATGGCAACATGGACTCCCACGCATCGAGGGAACGCACTGGGGACATGAAGGCCCAGTCACTTTTAGTTGCAACCCAAGGCCACCCACCTGTGGTCTCACTCTTTGTCCACTGTATGAGTTCCTCCCAACCTCCCTTCCCACCTCAACGGGCCCCAATGTGGGGCTTTAAGAAAACAGAGGGCACCCTTGCCTTTCTTAGGGTACCCCACATTGGAGCCCGTTGGGGTGGGAAGGGAGGCTATACTATTGACTTCATTTGCCTGAGGTTGGGCACGGGTTCCATAACTAGGCTCACTTGAAGCAGGGCTGCCTAGCCCCGTCTCTCTGAGACTCTGGGCTCCATCTGGATGTGTGCTGCCTGCATTCTCGAATCATCTCCTGGGCTTGCACACATGTGCACTTCTGTTCCCTTTTGTCTTATCTGTTTCTCCCAACCTCCCACCTGAATTCATGGACTTAATATATTCTATTTCTCCTAACTCAACATAATGCATTTCTCTCTTCCAGTAAAATAAATTCCCCTTACCATCAATTCTAACCAGCAGTTATTGTGAATGAAATAAAATTATCCATGAAAAGCATTGATTTCTAAATCACTCTGCCTCCCAGAAGACCCACACACTGTCTTTATTAAGACTCAGATTTTTCTAGGGGCTGGGGGTAAGAAGGGTGAGTCGGGATTATTCTTCTCATTGTGGAGTGGGAAATCGATTCCCAGAGACAGAGAATGAAACCAGACCATCTTAAGTGATGAATTCTGGCTCCATTTACCAGCCACCAAGACTCTGAGCAAGTTACTGAGCCTCAAACTGCTCATCTGTAAGATGGGGATTAAAAATAATATTCATCGTACCAATGTTGGTTTTAACAAATGAATCACAATTCAGAGGATAACACTGGAGGAAACTGGCTGAGGGGTACACAGGAACTTTCTATCTTTGCAACTTTTCTTTACATCTAGAATTACTCCAGAATAAAAAGTTTATTTATTTAATATAACAGTAATTATCAATACACAAGAAGACCTATAGTAACACTCAATAATTGTCATTTTTTCCTTGAGACAAAGTCTCACTCTGTTACCCAGGCTGGAGTGCAGTGGCACGATCTCTGCTCACTGCAGCCTCCATCTCCCAGGGCTAAGGTAATCCTCCCACCTCAGCCTCCCAAGTAGCTGGGAGGACCAGAGTGCACCGCCACGCCCAGTTAAATTTTGTATTGTTTGTAGAGACAGGGTGTCGCCATGTTTCCCAAACTAGTCTCAAACTCCTGGGTTCAAGCAATCTGCCCACCTTGGCCCCCCAAAGCCAAGATCATGCCACTGCACTCTAGCCCGGGCAACAGAGTGAGACTTTGTCTCCCAAAGTGCTGGGATTACAGGTGTGAGCCTCTGTGCCTTGCCTGTCACTTTTTTTTTAATAGCAGTAATAGATGTCATTTTATTTTCATCATGATTTGAGGTCACCAACTTTGTCGTGGCAGAGCAGAGGTGCCATCCTGTGCCCACTGGCGATGCCCTTAAATTTATCTTCTCTCCTCTCCTGGTTGCTGGGCTGCTTGGCAGGTGTGATTCCAATCCAGGGCGGGATCCTGAACCTGAACAAGATGGTCAAGCAAGTGACTGGGAAAACACCCTTCCTCTCCTACTGGACCTACGGCTGTCACTGCGGACTAGGTGGCAGAGGCCAGCCCAAAGATGCCTCCGACGGGTAACTCCTTTCCCAGGGATGGCAATCCTATCCTGCCCCCGACTCCAGGACCCTTCTTTCCTCTCCACCAACCTATTCATTTAGTTGAGTTGAATCCATTTTGTCAAGCATCTACTTCGTGCCAGAAACCACTGAGTGCCGACACCATCCCAGACCTCCTGGAGCTCCCTTACAGAAGGCTCCCCAGGGTCCCTGAAGGCCAGACACTCCCTTGCACTCCCATCCCCTACTCTAGCTACGATGACCACATTCATTCCCCACCGCAATGGACATTGTTTTTTTTTTAAAGCCCCCACCCTCTTTTTGTCATTAGTTCATTTGATTTAACAACGCTGGGAGTCAGCTAGAGGAGCGGTCAGAGCCAGCCAGGCCTGGGGGCACTGCCCTGATCTGCCACTCACGGCTGTGTGACCTTGGGCAAGTGGCTTGACCTCCCTGAGTCTCAGTTTCTTCATCTCTGAAAAGGGGATGATATGAGCACCTCCATCCCATGGTGGTCTAAAGGATTAAGACAGAATGCATAGATAAAGCAGGTGTCTGGCACATAGGGATCGCTCAAAAAATGTTAGCTACCATGATTCTAAGGAAGACTGGAGCCCTGCAGGCCTTGACTCTTCCCAGGTGGGGACATGGGTTCTTCTCCAGGGCGAGAGCAGCCAGAGACTCCAGTAGGCTGGGGACCCATGCAGCTGTGCATCCTGTCTGTTCCAGGTGCTGCCAGACCCATGACTGCTGCTACGCCCACCTGAAGACCCACGGGTGCTGCTTCCACACGGACCATTACAGATACAAGTTTTCCCAGGGAAAATCTACTGCTGTGAGTACCCAGACCTCAGGGTTGGAGCTGGAGACCCAGGAAGGGCGTTCTGGCCCCACTGCCTTCACAGCATAGCTACTAGACCTCTCTTTTTTTGCATGGGCCCACTGACTGCAGTTGGACTGTGAAGAGGCAAGAAGGGGAATGGGGGTACAGAGAAAGGCCCATGGGAGGTTTGACCCCTTTAACATCTGGAATTCAGGCCCAGGACTGACCAGCCTGGCTACCACATTGCTTAACCTCTCTGAACCTCCCTCATCTGTAATCTACCCCATTTGGCTATTGTAAGAACTAAAATGAAACAGACAGAATGGGCCTTACAGGATGCCTGCCACAATAAATTACACAGGGCTACCGATTGGCTGTGATTTTCATCATCACTGATGCTCATGGCAGCCTGTCGAGGATCAGCAAAACCCTGATTATCTCCATTGTACAAACCAGGAAACCAAAACTAGAGTGGGGAAGTGTTTGCCTCCAATTGACAGAGCCTGGGCTGGAACCCAGGGCACCTGGCCCCTGCATCCTTTCCAGCATCACAAGCATAGAAATGGAGCAGGTCTCCAAGGCTCATCGAGAGGGCTCATCAAGGCAGCTGCTGTTAATTGAGGACCTCATAGTAACAGTAACAATAATATCCAACATTTATTGAGCACTTACTATAGGCTAAGTGCCTTGTCTTCTTTACTTTAACTCTCATAACAGCCCCCCTAGGCAGCTCTTTTCATTAACCCCACTTTATAGATAATTAAACCGTGATCCCTCCTGCCCAGAGTCTTTGCATAGACTTGCCATCCCCCACTCCCCAGTCCCAGCTTTCTGCAGGAAGAGCAGACTCTTCAGATCTCAGCTCGAACGGCTCTTCCACTCTGTTTTCTTCTCTCCTAGCCCTGCATGGTTCCTTACTTCCACTTTGCATAGTTGTTTATTCCTCCCTGTGGTGCTCTAATATCTGCCTCTCTCCCAGGCCTCTATCGTTCAGTCCTCTCCTGCCATGACACGGTAGGTGCTCAATAATTGTTTAATGAATGGGTGAATAAATAAGTGAAGATGCAATGGCACACAGGGAGGTTACGGTATGTGGCCAAGGTCATGCAGCTAGACTCAAGGTCGCTGGGACGGGTACCCCCAGGTTCCCACCCTGGGTTCAATTGAGCAAGAACTGCACTGCCTTCAGAGGCTGCTACACCCATACCTGGCTCTGTCTCAGGAAAGGACAGACACAGAGCTCTCCATCCTCTACCCACAGCTGACAAGGGAAGCTGGTGTGAACAGCAGCTGTGTGCCTGTGACAAGGACCTGGCCTTCTGCCTGAAGAGCAACCTGGACACCTACCAGAAGAAACTGCATTTCTACTGGCGGCCCCACTGCCAGGGACAGACCCCTGGGTGCTAGGAGAAGCCCACACCCTGTACCCTGTTCCTCAGCATGGAGCTCCAGCATCCCCACCCCAGTACCTAACCTGAACCAGCCTGGCTTTTCAAACACTCCTGGGGAAGGTGGTCCCAGCCTCCCCCGGAACCCCCCACCAGTGCCTGCTGACCTTCTGAAGCTTTCCAGATCCTCCCATTTGAGGCAGCAGCTGTGTCCTCTGAGGGTGGATGGAAATCTTGGGAGAAGCCCAAGCAAGGGAGCCCTCAGGGTTGGTGTTTGGACCAAAGCATCAGCGTGGGGGGAGGGGTCTGCAGCTGTCCCCCACCTGCTGGCCCCCCACCCATCCTTTCTCACCCTTCCAATATAATCTCAGATCTGCAACTGGAACAGCCACTCTAAAGGGCAATATTGATCTTTCTGTCCATGTGGCTGTCTCTCTTAAAACCTCAAGGCCTTCCACTGTCCTAAGACAAAGCCTCTCATAGGCGTTGGAGACCCCACACAGTTGGCCGTGTGACCCTCTCCTCAGGCAGGCTCTGAAGTCCCTGCAGGTGGAGACCATACCTGTCTTAAACTCAGTTGCATCCATGGTGCCAAAAGCAACACTCAGAACCAAGAAGGAGCTCTGGAAATCCCTCCTGGGTGAAGCACTAGACAAGCTCTGTGGCTCCAGGCACCAGAGCCCTGAGAACTTTGTCCAGCCTACAGGCACTGGCTCAGGGTGAATTACCAGGGGCTACTGAATGGCTATTACTTTCATCACGACTGATCCCCACCTCCTTGGGTTCAAAGGGCTACTTTCAGAAGTCTCCCCGGGCTGACTCCTTCTCCCTGGCTGCAAGGGTTCACTCCCTCCTCCAAGCTCCCACAGCTTGGCTTCATGGCTCTGCCATTACCAAGCTTGGCCTAGGGTGGCAAATGGAACTTCTCTGATCTCCCCCAACTAGACTGGAGCCTCTGGAGGATGGAGACCATGTCCGTGCCATCTCTGTTTCCCCTGTTTCCCCACATACAAGGTGCTCGATTCATGCCTGTGGTTGGGGTGAGCCCACAGTGGATACACAGAGGTTACAGCAGACAGTGTGGATGACCCACCCAGATCTCCTCCAGGCCCAAGGCCCGTCTCCCAGAGTGAGGCCAGGTGTTGGCAGCCAAGTGCTCCAATCTGCCTCCTTCTCCTAATCATTGCCCTGGTCTACTGAGAGCTGCCTGCCCCCCCACCCCTCCCACCAAGAGGCCACCTGTCACCCATGGCCAAGAGAGACTGACACCATGGAGGTTACAATTGCCACCCCCTTGCCTCTGTGCAGGATAGTCTGGATGGAACAACACCCTCAAGTTCCTCCTGGGATCAGGCTGAGGCCAGGCCTCTCCTGGAACCACCTCTCTGCTTGGTGTCACCCCATAGCCTATCCAGTTTTCCTCGTTCCCTCACAGGTTTCTCCAGAAAGTACTTTCTCAGTAAAGTGTTTGCACAAGAATCCTTGTCTCAGGCTCTGCTTCTAAGGAAAGACACCTTTTTCCTATGAGGACTCCCAATCTGCCATTTGTGTGTGGTTAGCTGTTTCCAGGCACCTGCAGTCGCCCATGCTCTGGGCCTGTGGCACCAACCGTGCCTCGGCTGCCTGAGCAGTTCTGAGATGCGGTGGCTCATGTGAGGTAGTGTCACAGGAATGAAGGACTGTGGGTGCTGGGTTCAAATTCCAGTCCTATGCACCACTCTGGGTGGGGATACTCATGGTAGGGGGCGGGGGTCAGCTGTGCCTGTGTCGGGGCACAGGGTAGGGAAATCTCTGTACCTTCTCAATTTTGCTGTGAACTTAAAACTGCCATATAAAAATAAAGTCTAGGCCAGGTGTGGTGGCTCATGTCTATAATCTCAACATTTAGGGAGGCCAAGGCAGGCGGATCACCCAAGGTCAGGAGTTCAAGACCAGCCTGGCCCACATAGCAAAACCCTGTCTCTACTAAAAATACAAAAATTAGCCAGGCATCATGGTGGGTATCTGTAATCCCAGCTACTCAGGAGACTGAGGTAGGAGAATCGCTTGAACCTGGGAGGTGGAGGTTGCAGTGAGCCAAGATCATGACACTGCACTTGAGCCTGGGCAACAGAGCAAGACTCTGTCTCAAAAAATAAAATAAAATAAAAATAGTCTAGTTAAAAAAAAAATCCATATATATCACTGACTAAGCAGATACCTTACAGGAGGAAATAGTCTCTGTGTTTAAAGTATAAACGAAAATAAGAAGAGACCAGTCTGGGCAACATAGATCTCATCTCTACAAAAAATAAGAATTTATTTTTTTGAGATAGGGTCTTGCTCTGTTGCCCAGGCTGGAATGCAGCAGCGTGATCATCGCTGACAGCAGCCTCCACCTCCATGGCTTGAGTGATCCTCCTGCCCCAGGCTCCTGAGTGGTCAGGCACCAGAATGCCCAGGGAATTTCTGTATTTTTTGTAAAGATGCAATCTTGCTATGTGGCCTAGGCTGGTCTCAAACTCCTGGGCTCAAGTGATCCTCCTGCCTTGGCCTCCCAGCATGTTGAGATTACAGTCTTGAGCCATTGCACTGGACTGAAAATTTTTTAAAAAGAAGAAAACAGGAAAGTGCTCATGTTTGTATTAAGTAATAGTAGTGTAGATTAAGTTCCTACCACGGCAGGCACGCGGCACAGAGTGATAATTTTAAAGTTAACTGCATGGTTACTGTTGTCATGTAGTGACCAGATCCAAAAGTCACCCCCAAGAGAAACCAGGAGGAGAAAGTGTCCTTCTCCTTCCCCTCCATACATCATGTCCATTTATTCAAGAGACACCGTTCACCAAATTCGCCCCAGTAGCTCCCTGCGGCTTTGCGGCAACATCGCTCTTAATACCAACATTGGCTGACTTAGGCATCACAGTCCCCATTTTATCATTGAGGACCCTCCTGAGGTCCCACAACCCAAGAAAGGCAGAACCACAGCTCTACCCCAGCCTCTTCTGGCTCTGCTCCCTTGCCGTATCCTGTTTGTATTAGTTAAGAAACTTCCAGCTAAAAACTGTGACTCAGTGGGCTGAAACAATGCGGGCATTTATGATTTCACATGATGAAACGTTCAGAGAGGAGGTGGTTCCAAGTCTGGCTCTTCGTTGCTTGATGTCACCAGGGCCCGGTTTCCTTCCTGCTCCTGGCAAGCCACCCTCTGTGTGTTGGCTTTGCCCTCTGGATAACTCCCCTCATAGCTCCAAGCTGGCAACCACGATGCCAGCTCGCAGGCCAGGACCTGATAGCATCCAGCCAAGAACACGCTGTGTCTTCCTCTCTTCCTGTGTCTTTTTAACAAGCCCCCAAGCACCAGCCAGCAGACTTCCCCACAGGACAGGCCACCCTAACCCAGAGGTTGCCCAAGACAATGGGTTGAGCCAGGTTGGTTTAAATTCCTTAGGATTTATTTATCCACAAGAAGGAACAGGATCAATGTCCCTGAGGGGTGGGTAGCTGATGGAAGTTGTGTCAGGTGAACAAGCCCAGAACCAAGGACTGCAACCCACTCTCACTTTTGGGTGGCCGGGAGCAGGGCGGTGCCTGGGGTGCTCCCATCTGTGACCACCTTATCAGCAGGCTTGAAATGTCGTAGGTGATCAATAGGGATGTGTTGAACAAATAAATGAATGATGAATGAATGAATAAATCTCAGATCGGTAAAGACATGGGACTTTAGAAGGCTAGACGCGCAGATGGGGCCTCAGGCAGCCAGGACTTGGAATCTCCCACCCTGCAAGTTCTTATCCTGGACCAGTGTCCAGTGATTGAAACTGGACAAGAGGCAGCAAGGAAGGAGAGATTCCCAGGGGAGCTTTGGTTTTCCACCCACCCCTCTCCGTACCTCTGGATGGCAAAGGCAACCACTGTGCTTCCTGTTCCCGCCGGGGTTAGGCTCTGCCCAGCGTGGGACGTGGAGTGGATATTGAACACCTGTGGTGCTCATTCACCCCTCCTCTCAATTACCTTGAGGTGCTGGTACTGTTACTACATTTTACAGCTGTAGCAACTGAAACTCCAAGGGTGAATCACTGGCTGATAAGTGGTAGGGTTGGGATTCGAACCCAGGTCTCTCTGACTCCAGGGCTGTGTCCCACCCTACCTCCCACACTCCCAACTGAGACAGTCCCTGACTCAGCCCTGGATGCTCCTCGAGGGGAGTAGCCATGCCCAGGGACTACCAGGTGCAGCTGAGGTGTGTCAAAGGCAGAAACCTACCCATTGGCAGGTACAAGCCTCAGGCCATCTGGGATGCAGGATTCCAACTCTAGGGGGCCTAGCCCAGGGGCAAAGTGACAGGGACGACTTTTCCAAGGCCCTGCCTGTCTTTCCAGCCGAATCCTGCTTCCAAATGCCCCTGCTCCTTCCCCACATCCTCGCCTCACTGTGATGTACAGGAGGGGCTGGGCTCCTGCCACCCCCTCACTCTCTCTCAGTGTCCCCTTGAGAAGGACTGGGAACATTCACACTTGCGGTTCCTGACTGAGGTCAGCCAGAGGGTCATCCTGACCTCAGGGCACCAGCCTGGATAGCCCATCTCTCCCACTGGGTGACCTGGGTTGTTCTCTAGAGCTCAGAGTCCTCTATTTTATTGTTTTAATTTAAAATAAAGAAGAGATTTTAAAGCAGTTTGCAAAAGCTCAAAGCAAGGTCAGTGAAGTCAGGCTGAGGAGTCCTCTTTCGTCTCTTTCAGGTTTTGCTTCCTGGCTGAGCCTTGTCCACCTTGGGACCTCTGCTGGGGGAAGCCTCCCCTGGCTCTTGGCAAGACAAGCTCCTTCTTCACCCAGAGCTCAGCTGAACTGCTTCTCCCTCCAAGAAAATATTCCTGCCCTCCCAACCGAAAGCAACCACCTCCCACCCATGGTTACTCCCAGTCTTCCTGCCCTGTTTTAATTCTTTGCTTTACACTTTCTGATGGTTTTCTTAATCAGCATTCAGCGACTCACTTCTCCCATCCCAGCAACCAACTAGAATATGAATGCCTTGGACAGAGGAAGGACCACAACATTCTTAGCATCCAGAACAAGGCTAGGGGCATAGGACATTTCTGTTGAATGAATGGATGAATGAATGAATGAACAAACAGATTGACCGATGAATGAATGAGTAGGGATTGATAGGGAGGCTCCTCCTTTTCTTTCAACTGGACTACTTCCCAGCTGTGTGAGCTTGGGCTTGTGGTTTTATTACAAGAAAGGGGTCCAGATCCAGACCCCAAAAGAGGGTTCTTGGATCTCACGCAAGAAGGAATTCAGGGTGAGTCCATACAGTAAAGTGGAAGCAAGTTTATTAAAAATGTAAAGAAATAAAAGAATGGCTACTCCATAGGCAGAGCAGCCCCCCAGGGCTGCTGATTGCCCATTCTTATGGTTATTTCTTAATGATATGCTAAAGAAGGGGTGGATTATTCATGCTTCCCCTTTTTAGACCCTATAGGGTAACTTTCTGATATTGCCATCACATGTGTAAACTGTCCCAGCGCTAATGGAAGTGCAGCACTGAGGACAACCAAATGTCACTCTCGTTTCCGTTTTGATTCTGATGGGTTTTAGTCGGCCTCTTTACTGCATCCTGTTTTATCAGCGAGACACTTATGACTTGTATCTTGTGCTCATGTCCTATCTCATCCTGTGATTCAGAGTGCCTTAAGCATCTGGGAATGCAGCCCAGTAGGTTTCAGCCTTATTTTCCCCAACTTCTATTCAAGATGGCATTGCTCTGGTTCACACGCCTCTGACAGTTGTACTTCTCTGATTCTCAATTTGTGATTAATAAAACTAACCAATAACGCCTACCCTTGAAAGGGAATTTTTGACCAAATGCTCGTCTGTTTCCTACTGAGAACTTCCCACCAGTAGAAGGTTGGGACAGCGTAGAAGGGGTGGGTGGGCAGGTTGGAAAGGCGGGGACGTCCTTCCACCTCCCAGCCCTTCTCTCAGGACAATCAGAAATTAGCCCTTCACCCTCTGCCCAGAACACTCCCCCTACATTCAGGAGGCCACTGAAGGGGGGGGTCACAGTGCATTCTACTGGTGGGTGGCCTCTGCTGGAGCCCCTTCCAGGGGCCAGGGCTAGGCTGGGGTAAGAGGAAGCCGAGGCTGTCCCTGTTCCCTCCTCAAGGATTCAGCCCTGATATGAAGCAGCAGCCGGCCCTGGCCCTGCAGTAAGCGTCCTCCCTATTCCAAACCCCAGTCCAGGACCTGCAGAGCAGACGCAAGAGGAGAAAATTCAGCTATAGGGGCATCTAGCTTCCTGAGAGGGAATAAGAAAATGCCAATTTCTGGGACCCCCTTTGCTAAGAACCTTATATACATTTTCTCATTTACTCTCACACTTCATTCTGTATGACCAGCAAGAGGGATATGATTTTTTTTTAAATTAAGGTGGGTATGAATGGCACCACAGTACAGATGAGGACACAGATTCTGATGAGTTAAACTTCTTGCCTGAGGTAACTCACTCATGGAGAAGTGGTGGAGGCCACTTTGGGAGGTCAAGGTGGGTGGATCACTTGAGGACAGGAGTTCAAGACCAGCCTGACCAACATGGTGAAATCCCATCTCTACTAAAAATACAAAAATTAGCCGGGTGTGGTGGTGTGTGCCTGTAATCCCAGCTACTTGGGAGGCTGAGGCAGGAGAATTGCTTGAACCTGGGAGGCAGAGGTTGCAGTGAGCCAAGATCGTGCCACTGCACTCCAGCCTGGGTGACAAAACAAGACTTGGTGCCTCTACCACCCCCTACCCCCAAAAAGAAGCAGTGGAGACTGGACGAAAGTGAGCAAAAGCCATGTTAAGCCCTGGGTCCTGGTGCGGCCCTCACCATCCCAGGTAGTGATTTTGTGGTTTTGTTACAAGAAAGAGGTCCAGATCAAGACCCCAAAAAACGGTTCTTGGATCTCACGCAAGAAGGAATTCAGGGCGTGTCCATAGATTAAAGTGAAAGCAAGCTTATTAAGAAAGTGAAGGAATAAAGAATAGCTATTCCATAGGCAGAGTAGCCCCGAGGGCTGCTGGTTACCCATTTTTATGGTTATTTCTTGATGATATGCTAAACAAGGGGAGGATTATTCATGTCTCCCCTTTTTAGACCCTATAGGGTAACTTCCTGATGTTGCCATGGCATTGGTAAACTGTCGTGTTGCAGCAACATGGAGGTTGGCCTACGCTGGCACTGTAATAGGTCTGTTGCCCAGTGCACATAGCAAGTCAATCCACTGAGACACGAGGTTGCGGGAGAGAAGGAGATTCAAACATAGACTCACCAAATAAGGAGAGCGGAGAGAACCTCAGATCCATCTCCCTGAGGAGTTTGGGGCTAGGGTTTTTAAGAGTTTTGAAGTGGGACGACGTGTGGAAATCATTGAATGGTGGAAGAGTGCAGGGTGACGTCACGGGACAGGGAGAGGGAGAAGATGCATGCTCATGCTGATCCCATTCCTCTGTGAGAGGCTTCAAACTAGTGGCTCGAAATGGGGGTTTGAAAAACACCCTAAGCAATCCTTAAACAAATCAGTCTTGTGATTCTGATGCCAGAGATCCTATCTATAGGAACAGTGGAGGTAGAAATCAATTGTAGTATCAGGAATCCTATCTATAGTAAAATGGGATGCAAATGGGTCAGCATCTACTGCTATGTGACTTTTAGTAATATGGAAGTGGGCCAACTTGCAGCCTGATTAGTGCTTCATTATAACCATATTTCTGTCCAGAATTATCGAGGATGGCTTCAAAAGCAGCAGGTCTGAAACTTCATGGTGGAAAAAAATCACCCCGGGGAGCAAGTTTAAAATGCAGGTTCTCAGGCCCCCATGCCTGAAGAGTATGATTCTGTAGGTCTAGGGTGGAGCCCAGGAGCCTGCATTTTGTAAACAGAAAATAAAATTCTAAGGTTCTCCAACCAACCGAATGGACCCCCTCCTCTCAGCCAAGGGCATTCCAAAGTTAGCCTGAAAAACTAGTTTCAGGCCATGATAGGGAGGAGAAGCCAGACATACCTTATTAAACCCTCCTCCTCCCTTTTGGAATTACTCATAGAACAGACTCTTTTAAGTTTGATAAGAAACATTTACAATCTATTAACTCTGACGCCTGCTATCTGGAGGCTTCATCTGCATGATAAAACCTTGGTCTCTACAAACTCTTATCATAACCCAGACTTTCCTTTTTATTGATAATAGCTCTTTCAAACAATTGCTAATCAGAAAATCTTTGAATCTGCCTATGACTTGGAAGCCTCGGTTACAGGAAAGAGGTCCAGATCCAGACCCCAAGAGAGGGTTCTTGGATTTTACACAAGAAAGAATTCAGGGTGAGTCCACAGAGTAAAGTGAAAGCAAGTCTTTTAAGGAAGTAAGGGAGAATGGCTGCTCCATAGACAGAGCAGGTCCAAGGGCTGCTGGTTGTCCATTTTTATAGTTATTTCTTGATGATATGCTAAACAAGGGGTGGGTTATTCATGCTTCCCCTTTTTAGAACACATAGGGTAACTTCTGGACATTGCCATGGTATTCGTACACTGTCATGGCGCTGACAAGAGTGTAGCACTGAGGACAAGCAGAGGTCACTTTTGTAGCCATCTTGGTTCTGGTGGGTTTTAGCCGGCTTCTTTACTGCAACCTGTTTTATCAGCAAGGTCTTTATGACCTGCATCTTATGCCGATCACCTATCTCATCCTGTGACTTAGAATGCCTTGACTGTCTAGGAATGCAACCCAGTACGTCTCAGCCTCATTTCACCCAGCCCTTGTTCAACATGGAGTTGCTCTTGTTCTAAGGCTTCTGACACCTCCACTTCCAGTTGTCCCGCCTTTCCAAAAGGAACCAATATACTCTTACATGTATCAACTGATGTCTCATGTCTCCCTGAAATGTATAAAACCAAGCTGTGCCCCAACCACCTTGGACACATGTTCTCAGGATCTCCCAGGGGGCTGTGTCATGCGCCATCAGTCATTCATGTTTGGCTCAAAATACAACCTTCAAATATTTTGCAGAGTTTGACTCTTTTGGTTGACAGTATTTAACAAGTGCTTCCCAAGATTCTGACGCACATGGCCAGGGGTTACATGCTGAAAAGCGTGCAGGCCCCCTCTCCTCTATCACTCCCACTACTCCCACTTCCCCTACTCACAGTACCTGAAGCAGACAGAGACCTGTCTCCATGGCCAACCCAGAGACAGAGCAGCTGTTCACACCAAGGTTTGTTCATTCTGTGCAGGCATGGCTCCCTCCCTGGGCTGCCAAACTGGAGATTACGTTCCAGGTCACCTGCACCCAAGGCTTCATCTGTCAAGTAGAAGATAGAGGAGGAATACGCTCAGACCTCAGCTTGTCAAAGGTCACCTTCCTGAGATCTGGTGGAATATTTGCTTTTTTTTTCTTTTAACTCAATCTAAATTTATTTTATTTTATTTTATTTTTATTTATTTATTTTATTTTTGAAAGAAAGAAAAAGAGAGAAAAGGAGAAAGAAAGAGCAAAAGAAACAAAGAAAAAGAATGAAAGAGAAAAAGAAAGAGGAAGAGAAAGAGGGAGAGAGAACGGGATTCTTGTTTTATTGCCCAGGCTAGAATGCAGTCTAAAAATGGGTATTAAAAACCTCTTTTATGCCAATAATTGTGCTTAACAGTGGAGACAGGAAGGAATAGGGGATGAAAATAACAAATAAGCAGGCAACCAATATTTTATTTAAACTTGTGAAATGCTATGCAATTGCTGAGGAGTGATTTATTTCCAATTATGTGGCCACTTTTAAAATAGGTGTAATGTGATACTGAGAAAAATGTATGTTTTGTGGATTTGGGGAGGAGAGTTCTGTAAATATTTGTTAAGTCTAGTTGTTCCAGGTCTGAGTTCAAGTCCTGGATATCCTTGTTAATTTTCTATTTCGTTGATCTGTCTAATATTGACAGTGTAATGTTAAAGTCTCCCACTATTATTGTGTGGGAGTCTAAGTCTCTTTATAAGTCATTAAGAATTTGCCCTATGTATCTGGGTGCTCCTGTAATGGGTGCATATATATTTAGGATCGTTAGCTCTTCTTGTTGCATTGATCCTTTCACCACCATGTAATGTCCCTCTTTGTTTCTTATGGTCTTTGTTGTTTTAAAGTCTGTTTTATCAGAGACGAAAATTGCAGCTTCTGGTCATGCTAGATGGCTGTTTGGCCCATTAGTTGATGTAGATTCTTCATTATGGTGATGCTCTTTACCTTTTGGTATGTTTTTGGAATGGCTGATACTGGTTGTTTCCGTCTATGTGTAATGCTTCTTTCAGAAGCTCTTGTAAAGCAGGCCTGGTGGTGATGAAATCTCTGAGTACTTGCTTGTTCACAAAAAATTTTATTTTTCCTTCACTTATGAAGCTTAGTTTGGCCGGATATGAAATTCTAGGCTGAAAGTTCTTTTCTTTAAGGATGTTGAATGTTGGCCCCCACTCTCTTCTGGCCTGCAGGGTCTCTGCTGAGAGATCTGCTGTGAGTCTGATGGGCTTCCCTTTGTGGGTAACCCGACTCTTCTCTCTGTCTGCTGTTAGCATTTTCTCCTTCATTTCAACCCTGGTGAATCTGACAATTATGTACCTTGGGGTTGCTCTTTTTGAGGAATATCTTTGTGGTGTTCTCTGTATTTCCTGGACTTGAATATTGGCCTGCCTTGCTAGGTTGGGGACGTTTTCCTGGATAATATCCTGAAGAGTATTTTCCATCTTGGATTCATTCTCTTCTTCACATTCCGGTACACCTATCAAACGTAGATTAGGTCTTTTCACATTGTCCCATATTTCTTGGAGACTTTGTTCATTCCTTTTTACCCTTTTCTCTCTAATCTTGCCTTCTTGTTTTATTTCATTGAGTTGATCTTCGACCTCTGTTATCTTTTCTTCTGCTTGGTCAATTCGGCTGTTGAAACTTGTGCATGCTTCGCGAAGTTCTCGTGTTGTGTTTTTCAGCTCCATCAATTCAATTATATTCCTCTCTAAGTTGTCCATTCTCATTAGCATTTTGTTAAATCTTCTTTCAAGGTTCTTAGTTTCTTTGCATTGGGTTAGAATATGTTCTTTTAGCTCACAGAAGTTTCTTATTATCCACCTTCTGAAACCTGATTCTGACAGATCATCACACTCATTATCAGTCAGGTCTTGTTCCCTTGCTAATGAGGAGGTGCGATCCCCTGTAGGAGGAGAGGCATTCTGATTTCGGGTGTTCTCACCCTTTTTGCACTGGTTTCTTCCCATTTTTGTGGATTTATCCACCTGTCGTCTTTGTAATTGCCGACTTTCAGATTGGGTCTCCGAGTGGACGTCTGGTTTGTTGGTGATGAAGTTTTATCTGTTTCTTAGTTTTCCTTCAGTGGACGCCCCTTCCCCACAGAGCTAGGTCTTCCCGGGTTCGGCTGTGCTTGCTGTGAAACTCTCAGTCCTCAGTGCTTTCAATTGCTGTTCTCCTTGTGGGAATGGGACCAGCCGAGCCTGACTAAAAGGGCACCCAGTCCCGTACACTCCACACTGAGAAGCGCCGCGCCAGCCAAAAGAGTCGCGGTGGCGACCCATGTGGCTCCTCTGCCGGGAATCTCCCAGTTTGTGGGCAACAAAAATTCGTCTGAAATTGCGGCGTCCACTTGCTCTCTGCGCTTTCACTGGGAGCTACAATCCTGAGCTGCTGCTAAGTGGCCATCTTGGATCTCTCTCCTATTTCTTTATTTTTATTTTATTTTGAGACAGAATCTGGCTCTGTAGCCCAGCCTGCAGTGCAATGGTGCCATCTTGGCTTACTGCAATCTCCACCTCCTGGGTTCAAGGGATTCTCCTGCCTCAGCCTTCCAAGTAGCTGGGATTACAGGCACCCATCACCAGGCCTAGATAAGTTTTGCATTTTTAATAGAGACAAGGTTTCACCATGTTGGCCAGGCTAGTCTCAAACTTCTGACCTCAGGTGGTCCACCTGCCTCAGCTTCCCAAAGTGCTGGGATTACAGGCATGTGCCACCGGGGGCCCAGCCTAAATTTATTTATTTAAGGATTTATTTAAGAAGGAAATTTCTGTCCCTCTCGTGTAGGGTAAACAAGTATCACTTTTCATAAACAGAGGGTGGCCATAAAAATAAGTACAATTTCCCTCTGAGAAAGATGCCCCTCTCTGCTTGTACCAAGGAGAGAAGAGTGATTTGCATAAACTGACCTCACTATAATAGCCCTTATCTCCTATTAGTTTCCCATATCTTTCCTAGTCACTTCCTCATGATTTATTGTCCCTTGAAGCCCAAATCCACTTTCCTTTGTTAAAAGGGTATATAAGCCCTGAGCCTAACCACTTCTTTGAGTTTTACTTATTTTATGTGAACTCTCATGTGTATAAATATCAATTTATATTTATATAAATAGCCTCCTGCTACTCGGGAGGCTGAGGCAGGAGGATTGCTTGAATCAGGGAGGTTGAGGCTGCGGTGAGCTGTGATTGTGCCACTGTACTCCAGCCTGGGCAACCGAGTGAGACCCCATCACTAAAAAAAAAAAAAAAAAAGAAGAGTAGCAGAAGTCTTTCTGCCTGACACTGGCCTGCAATTCCCCATCAACACCAAAGTGACCAAAGTGAAAAGCTCAGGTTAAATGGAAAAATAAAAAAATAAAACATGAGGCACAACAGTCTGTCCATCTTGACTCTCCAGGGAATATGTGCAATGGGCAAGTGGCGGGAGAAGTACTCTAGTGTAGTAGTCAAGAGGATGGGCTCAGGGTCCCACACACCAGGGTCACCAGCCATGGAGTCTCCTGACTCCCAGCTGTGAGATCTTAGGTACAAGTCACTGAAACTCTCCGAGCCTCAGTTTCTTTACCTATAAAACGGGGATTCTAGTGTTGTCTTCCCAAGGTATTGTGAGGGAGGAATGACAGGACGAGAGCATTGGGCATGCGGCCTGGCCGGGGAGCTCAGGGCAGCGGCTGTCACCGTTGTCGTGGTGGTCGTGAGTGGTACCATTGGCAGGAGCAGTAGCAGTCACTGACATTTCCTTCTCTCCCCACAGGGCTTGTTCTCAACCAGGGAAGCTCGTTAGAGCTCTGTGCTGACCTGATAAGTCACAGGCAAGTGGCCTCTCCTCAGCTACCTCACCTGTGGCTGTCACTGTGGCTTGGGAGACCGGGGCAGCCCATGGTGTCACCGACTGGTAACTCTCCCCTCCTGAGACTACAGCCAGGCTGGCTGAGCTTTGAACAGAAGTCTTGCCTGGGCAGCTTTTTGAGCAGGGGGAACCACGCTGGTTCAACACACATTGCCTTGGATGAAGGATCTGGGGTTCAACGCTTTGTGTACAGTTTCCCAGCAATGGCTCTGGGGCAAGCTCCTTAACCTTTCTGTGCCCGGGCCTCTTCATGTCTAGGATGGGGTGTTCGCAGGACCTCCCTCATAGGGTTAATGTCACAATTCGAGAGTCACAGGAATAGGTCTCTGCCAGGGCATCGTGAAAGGCCCTTGGGACACTGTCCACATGGAGATCTGCTCAATGGTGTCCGTCACCAGGAAAGCCCTGGGGTGCACAGAGGAGCCATAGTCCTCGTCCCATGAGGAGTTCTATACCACAACCATGGGGGACCAACTCAGGCTGGCAGGACCACCCCAAATGCCAGGATCTGAGAACCTGGTTCATGTCCTGGCTTCACTACTAACTTGGGGGCAGACTTCAGTGAGACACTTTTCTGTTTATCTCTTGATTTTCCATTCTGTGAAATGAGATGTTGTGAGGTGCAAATTGGGTCATGGTTTCGAAAACACTCTGAAAAGCATACCATGTGAAAAGGTCTGTGTAGAAGGGAAGTGTGTAAACTGACTCTTTAGAGCTTCCACTGGATATTCAATAAGACAGTATAGCTGTCTCTAGATAGAGTTTCTTAGAGAAGATAACAACAGATGTAACCACGGCTTCTGGGTCTGTACAGAAGGTGTAACAATAACTTGCTTGCAACCCACAAGTTTATTTGAAACCTGAATAATCTCAGCGTCCAGCACCTGGTTCACTTTGATTTATAGGAAACCAGTTTTGCAACATTCTGAATTTGCTGGATCAACAGTTTAGAACTGATGACTCAAAGAGACATGGTAACTAAAGAATCGTCAGGTTCTCTGAATCAGGCTTGTCCCGATTTGATGAATGAGTTGTTCACTGATTCTCAGAATCGACCATTTTGGAATTGATGCATAGGTTACTTTGAGTTGCAACTTGTCTTTCTGAAAGGTTTCTCTCACTATCCCTCCAGGTCTTTGCTGGGCCAGGAATCAGTCACTGCTAAGGCATGCACACAATGTCCCCAAATTATTTAGAAAAGAGTAACCAAGTTATAGGAGTTGTATACAGTTCAAAAAGGCAAAGAGGTGCCTAACACATTTAAAGAAAATGTTCTATCAAAAGAAGAAAAATGTTTTAAGTAAATTTGTATTATTTTATTTTATATGAGACAAGAGCTTGATCTGTTGCCCAGGCTAGAGAGCAGTGGTGCAATCATGGCTCACTGCACCCTTGATCTCCTGGGCTCAAGCGATCCTCCCACCTCAGCCTCTGAAATAGCTGGAACTACCGGTGCACACCACTGTGCCTGGTTAATTTTAATTTTAATTTTTTTAGAGAGAAGGTCTCACTGTGTTGTCCAGGCTGGTCTTGAACTCCTGTACTTAAGTGATTCTTCTCACTTGGCCTCTCAAAGTTTTGGGGTTGTGGGTATGAGCCACCGTGCCCAACTTAAATACATTTTTAAAGGAGAAAGCTATAAAATGTCCACATTAGGGGAATGATGATGGTGATGTATTGTTCTGTATTCATTAGGAGGATGCACGTCCTACCCATCTACCCCTGAGTGGTGCCCAGCCCCAAATTTAGACAACTGAAAAATGAGTACCAGGACCAAAGCTTGCCTCAGCCTCTGGGGATGTCTTCAGGGTATACCTGTGGATATGTATGAATGGATCAAATAAGCTTTGCTCATCTTTTGGCACAGAGTAACAAAATAACATGTGTGAGTGACCCATACGACCCCTGCAGGACTTGTCCGTCTTCCCAGTGTACCACACCTGACCACCGGTTGCATCACTGGAGAGCTGATTGACAGATACGGATGTCCAGCCCCTAGACCAGCCGTTCTGATTCCTCTTGGAGCTCTGGTCATTCTGAAGCAGCTCTTTACCTGTCTATCCCTGGGGCACATCAGAATCCCCCAGATTCCTGCCGTACAGAGCTTTCTCCTCTCCCCTACACCTAGATTCCTTCTGTCCCAGTGGAGGCTGTGCCGCTGGGAAGAGGTGCTCACTGAACAGGAGTCACGAGGTCCCCTGTGCGGGAGGAGGGGGCTGAGTGACTGTAAATCAGACCCTTTGTACACAGAGCGTGCTCATCTCTGCTGGCTTTAGTGGAGATGGAGTCAAGGGGGTCGTGGCAAACTGCCACCTTCCTGCTTAGACACAGGCCTCTTTCGTTTTTGTTTTTGAGTCAAGGTCTCGCTCGGTCACCCAGGCTGGAGTGCAGTAGCTCACTGCAGCCTCAACCTCCCGGGTTCAAGCGATCCTCCCACCTCCTAGCTTCCTGAGTAGCTGGGATGACAGATGTGCACCACCGCACCCAGCTAATTTTAAAATATTTTGTAGAGGTGAAATCTCACCGTGTTGCCCAGGCTGGTCTCAAACTCCTGGGCTCAAGCGATCTGCCCGCTTTGGACTCCCAAAGTGGTGGAATTACAAGTGTGAGCCACCATGCCCGGCAGACACAGCCTCTTGGTCCAACTCAAAATGCGTTCACCGGCCTCCTGTTCTCATCACAGCGTGGAGTTCTTGCTTGTTATATGTCAGTCCCTGAGAGACTAACAGGTGGTGGGAGTGGGGGTGGATGGGGTGGCCTCGTGCCTAGCCCAGGCCTGGCACAATAAATGTGTGTTGAAGCACTAACCGCAGGTGTTTGAGCGGATGAGTAGCAGAATAGTGTAGGAGCCAGAAGAGGAAGGAGGACCTCTGCTGGGAAAGCAGGGGAAGTGCACCAGGCAGCCTCCACAGAGGCAGGGATTTTGCCGGTCGGGTAGGGGGACAGTCGTTCTAGGCAGAGGGCACCACCCAGGCAAAGGCTGGCTGTGTGGAGATGCACAGCTTTGGGACCGGCTGCAGTGCTGTGTGCCCTGGACCCAGCTTGGGTCTCCCCACAAGTGCCATCTCACCCATGATTGCTGCTACTCCCTCTTGACAGCTCACCAGTGCTCCCCTAAGTGGGACCAACGCAATTCCAGCAACACCGGCAACCACATCCAATGTAGTGAGTGCTTCATGGGGCAGCCTGGGAAGATGAGAAGAGGGGCCATCTTCTTCCCCAGACACATGCCTTGGCCCCTGGGACTTGAGTTTAGGGCCGATGGTTGGAATCAAAACTCTTGGGCTTGAGTTTGGTGGTCCTCTTCCATGACAGGTGCCATTGATTGAGCACCTACTGTATATAGGGCCCTGTAGTGGATGCTTTATGTGCATCATCTCATTAAATATTCCCAACAACCTAGTGAGGAAAGGCTCATTAGCCCACTTAACAGCAGAAACAGTGGAGACTTAGAGGATTGGAATCACCTCTCTGAGGTCACAGTGAGGAAACACACAGGGCCAGGACATGAGCCCTGATCTGATGTTAAGGCCCTTACAGCACAAGCTCTGCAGAATTTAAAGTCAGTGGCTTGGATGTCTGTCCCACAGAGGAGCCAAATACCTGTGCTTGTGTGTCTAGTTCCTGCGCTGGGTGGTTAGTGAACGCCTCAGGACTCATACTGTCAGAGGCTTGGAGATCCCAGGCCAGAAGCCCAGTTCCTTTTGTTTGTTTGGGTTTTTTTTTTTTTTTTTTTTTTGACAGAGTCTTGCTCTGTCACCCAGGCTGTAGTGCAGAGGCGTGATCTTGGCTCACTGCAACCTCCACCTCCTGGGTTCAAGCAATTTTCCTGCCTCAGCCTCCTGAGTAGCTGGGACTGCAGGCGCCCATCACCATGTCCAGCTAATTTTTGTATTTTTGGTAGAGACCAGGTTTCACCATGTTGGCCAGGCTGGTCTCAAACTCCTGACCTCAGGTGATCCACCTGCCTCAGCCTCCCAAAGTACTGGGATTTTAGACATGAACCCCCACGCCCAGCCTCAGAAGCCGGTTCTGATCTAATGTTTGAAGAGAAAAGAGATGTCCAGAAACATTGAGCCCCAGGAGAGCCTTTGGGGGTTTGTTTAATTAAGGCTAAGACACTAAAGCCACTCAGACACTTGCAACTTCAGAGCCAGAAGGGCCCTGAGAGGTCATGGGAATGAGGGCTTCTCAAATCCTTTTGAAGGCAACCCACAGAACGTAATAAAATTGACATCTGGACCCAGTCAACCCACACATATACAGCCAGCATAGACACACAATGTGCTGAAGCAGCACTTTACTACGTGTGATGTATTAACACACACATGTGCACACATACTGGATCCAGCCCTCTAAACTGATTTCATAACCCACTAATGGGCAGGGACTGCAGTTTTTAAAACAGTATCCATCAATTCTTCTGTAAAGATGAAAAGCTGAGGCCCATGACAGGTAAGGAGAGTGTCCAAGGTCAGTATTTGTGCAAAGTCATGACTACAGCCCGGCTTTTAGTTTCTAATACTTCTAGTTACCCAAAACTGTGGTTAATAAAATGTTGGTCCACCTGAGTGTATATGAAATACTTGGATGATTTGGGTACAAGACACTGGGCTGGACCTCACAGCTAGAGAGTATCTAATTCTGTCCTTCTGAGGGAGTTCAGAAGATGCTTGAAATGCCTCTGTCTAGGAGGAGCCCCAGTGGGAGTCCTAGGGGCCAGGCTTCCCCCAAACCAGGTTTTTTGTGTTGAGTTATTATTCTGACTTCTGCCTCTCACGTTCTAAAATCTGACTCCTGGGTGTGGTTCCCCAGAAGACACAGCTGTGACCCCTACCCTCTGGGCACCACTGATGGCAGTCATGATGTTGGAAATACGTGCTCGGTGCTGCAAAGAAAAATTAGCACTGAGACAAAAGATCTTTCAGCAACACAGTTTTCACCTCCTGGATTGTAGGAAGGGTAGCCTCGCTAGCCATCTTGCAATGAGAGTACAATGAACAAAGAAAAACACACAAATTTATCCCTTATGCATTTGGGGTCGTACTTACTGCTGTGTCTTATCTCTGTTGGTTGGAAACAGACCTCACAATCTAGACCAAAACCCAATTGGCTAATAACTTAAAACTTTTCTAAACAGGTAAAAGCAATGGAGAGCTGGGACATTCCTGTGAGCACATGCAGCACAGATATCTTGGTTAAAGAACAGGGACATAAATGTACTATGTGCCTGTACGCATGGCATGTCTAACAGCTACATAGGATAGGGCTTAACAAAGTTATTAGCGTACTTATTCTTTAACAAGAAAAGAAACTTTAAAAAGGAACTTTTCTACTTCCCACACATGATGTAGAGGCATGCACGGGATTTAACTTGTGGACATTTGCTGGGCCCTCCCTCTGTGCCAGGCCCTGTGCCAAGTACAGTGGGGAGTGGTGAGAGCAGCAATGCCTTGGCCCTGTGCCAGCGGGCCCAGCCTTGGGATTTGCGGAGACCCAGGCTTAAATCCCCACTCTGCCCTTCTCTGGTTGCATGGCCTAGGGCACGCGTTCAGCCTCAAGGTGAAAGTTACTCCCCCATTAAGTGGGATGATTACACATAGTTGTTGGGCTGTTGGAAAGATTCAATGAGATAACCTGTAGGAAAGACCCTGGCACCAGGTAGACAATCAGCAAGCTGTAGCTCTTATTATTGTTGCTGATTTTTAAAATGCAATTAGTTGCCAGAGATAGGAGATGAACATTCCGGCAGGGGAAGAAACAGCAAGAGCAAGGGCAGGTGGGTGGGAAAGCCAGGGCAAGAGCAGAGGAGTTTTAGGAGGTTTAGGAGGTAGGGAATAACTGGGAGTTCAAACTGGAAAGGCAGTGCAGCCACAGTGAAAACCTTAAAGTCAGGCCGAGGAACTTGGCAATGGGGAGCCATTGAAGGCCTTAGAAAGGGGTGACGTGATACAACTGGAGTTTATAAAAGAGAAGGTGACTAGCAGATCCTTGATTGATAATAACAAATCCCTGCCAGGGAAGACACTGTATAGTTGTGGCTTTCTAAATTCATCAGGAAAAGGGACCCTGACACCACTGGGAAGGTCTTGACACCCGGGTCAGGGTAGAGGTAGGATGGTCTGTGTGTCTGGCCAGAAGTGAGAACTCCAGATTTCTTCCCTGGCTGGTCCCGGTCCTGGGAGCAAGTGCCAGAAGCAGATCTGCAAGTGTGCCCTGAAGTTGGCTCGTGTCTGCAGCAGCACCTGGGTACATACAACAGTTGGAACCTCATTTTCAGCAGCATGCGGGAAAACCAGTCTTCCCTGTGGGACACTGGGGGACTGAGTTACTGACTCCCAGCCCCCTGAGGACACCATGTAGCATGCCAGTCCTGATGCAGTGCCCATCCCCATGAAGCAGGAGCAGCAGGGAACAAACCTCTCGAACACCGAACTGAGGAAGGAAGCGGCTTTTTATTCGTCCAGGAGCTGCGGGGGGCTACAAGCTCATTCACCGAGCCCCCTGAGCTGCAACTTCTCTCCCCTTTTATAGGCTGACAACACTAAAGGGGAAACTGAGGCAGAACTATGTCATTGTCCGTTTGCTGGATGTCCGACCTCACAATCTTTTGGCTTTATTGATTTGCTAATTCACAGCGCGAGTGGTGACCAGCAGGGAAGGTGGCTTCCAGAGAAAAGACAAAAGCAACAAGCTGTTTGTTGGCAGAGGTTTTTCCAGGAGAGAGCCTGGTCTGTGGAGACGTGGGGGCATGAACCAGTGCCAGGCTCCAGACAGCAGAGATAACATTTATTTGCAGCTCTTTCAAGGTTAACAGATAACAGAAATGCTGGGAACATCCCAGCTCTTTGGTATTTTATTTCATTTTTTTTTCTTCTTCACCGTCCTTCCCATCTGGAAGAGAGGGGAGGGAGGAGGTGAAATTGAAAGAAGTGAGGGGATCTCCCCTCTCACCCTAACCCAGCCAAGCCCAGCCCAGGGAGACCTCAGTGACAGGGAGGTCACCAGTGAGCCCAGCTCTCATCCAGACTGCCCACTGCGGATGTCAAAATCCCACAATCACTGTATTATCTGCCCAACTCATCAGTTCTCTCTGTTCCCACACTGGTATGTGAGTTCCCTGAGGATAGGAGCTGCATCTCAGTCATTCACTTATTCATTCATTTATTCATTCAACAAACATTTTCCAAGCACCTGCTATGTGCCAAGCATGCTGGCATGTTGATACAGGCACTGGGAAGCCTGTATCAACCAGAATTTGATATAAGCAACAGAACTGCTAGGAGATACTTATATATAAAATAAGGGATGTATTACAGGGATTTAGCTTGCTGTGATGATGGGAGCCAATAAAACAGTGTGGGTGGGGCTGTTTCTGTTTGCACTGGTCCTGCGGCCTGCAATCCCATGCCCCAAGTGGCAAGGCAGGGTGGAACTACAAAGATGAGTAGAACCCTGTGAGGACAGACAAGGACACCCTTTAGCCTCTCACCACCCCACGTCTTCCATGTTGATGACGCAGTGTCTTCCAAGGGAACCCAGTGCCCTTCATCATGGAGCCAAGTCTGCTCCTGGCTCCAAAGTAGGAGGAGCTGAAGATGCTCTGCCAGGACTTAGAGTTGCTGCAGCATGCATTGGCAGCAACAGCATTTCATGCCCTGCTCCGACTAGGAGATTGTAAAAGTCAAGCTACTCCATGTCAGCTTCCAAATCTTATGCAAGACATCTCTTGAGACCCGTGCTAACCGGGAACTCTTCAGGGAAGGGAATTCTAGAAAATGAAACTTCGACTTAGTTAAGTGAAATAATACAAACCCCCAAGAGTCCACCCCTTGTCGACTTGGCACCCATACATACACACCTCTTCCAAATAAAGGCAAGGTCATCTTTCTGCCTAACATGATGCGATTTTCCCTGTATGTAATCTAAATCAAGCTAGCCTCTCCCCAAAGTGGACAGAGAATACAAAATGTTTTTGTCCATCTTTAGGCAATGTTCATGTCTATTCCAGTTGAGTGACAATTCCTTTTGGTATTCTCTGACTTAAATATTGAGATATAAGGTTTACAACACGAATAAGCCTTATGTAAACAGCAGCACCCCAGGCGGGGCTGCAATGCTGCTGCTGTCCACTGTCAGGGAATGGTTCCATATGTGGAGAACCATCTGTAAAATAGGCCTGGGTCTTTTACTTCTCCTGCAACTGGTCATAGGGAACGCACCATGAACTCATAGGAACAGGTGAAGGAGGAGGCAGTGGCAGGCACCGGGGCCATGGGCATGCTCACGCAACCTACTTGGGCCGTCAGAAGCTATTCAAGCCCAGTTTCACACAGATCATTTCCATTTGTCTATGCAATTGCTGCTATGCATGTCAAACTTTGTCTTGGTGGGCCTGTTAACATCCAGTTCTCCAGGGTCCAGCCCCACAGGGTCTATTGGGTGTTCTTTTGTGAGCGGAGATGATAGATCGCAGGAAAGAAAGACGCAAGACACAGAGATAAGGGAAGAATTCAGCTGGGCCTGGGGGACCACTGCTACCAAGGCACGGAGTCCGTAGTGGTCCCAAATGCCTGGATGCACTGATATTTATTGTATACAAGGCAGGGGGGCAGGGTAAGAAGAGTGAATCATCTGACGTGATTGGTAAGGTCAAGCAAATCACGTGCTTACAGTACAGGAGGCCCTTCCCTTTCAGGTAGCTGCTGCAAGGGAGAGAGGCAAATATGTCAGCATTTTTCTACACACTTCTCAGAAAGATCAAAGGCTTTTAGGATTCCTCTACTGCTACTTTTCACAACTTCTAAGAACTTGAAAGGAGAGCCAGGTGGGAAAGTGGGTCATGAAAGTGGACAAGGATGGTGACCATCGGAGCACAGCACCACAGAGAGGCATTTAAGCCCCTGGATGTCTGCGGGCCTGCCTGGCTAGTGTCAGGCCTTCCTCAAGAGCCGGCAGAGCCGAGTGTTCTCTGAACTCCCCCAGTGAAAGGGAAACTCCCCTTCACGGCCTGCTAAGTAGCGGGCACCTTCCCAAGCACTGGCACTACCACAAGGCCTGGCTGCTAAGTAACTGGCACCTTCCCAGGCATTGGTGCTTCTGCAAGGCTCTCACTCTCTTCTCCTGATCACGTCTCACAATATCCCCTCAGTTCCTAATTAAATTTCACCTGGTTGTTTCTATACTATAAGACTAAAGTGTTTTATACTATAATACTAAAGCAAAGATTAATAATAAAGAATAATGATTTACTAAGATTGATTATATAATTGATTATGTGATTGTTTCCAAATATATTTGGTATCATTGCTAAAACTAAGTAATCAGTTATTTATTGTATCGGTACAGATTGTGCCTTCAGACTCTTACCTTGGCACCTGGGAAACTTTCGTCCCACAAGTTCATGATCGGCAACCTGGGTCTCATAATAACTTGGTAACCCAAGGTCAAGCATTCAGTGTCTACCAAGACCTGTTAGCAAGCCAGATGCTGTTTCTCAAAAGGAGAATAATCCTCTGCAGCATGACTTTACTCCAAAAACCTTAAGGTCAGCCCCATGCTTTACCCACAGAGGCCCCTCTGAGCTTCCATGAAGCATCTCTGGGTGCATATACACATCAAGCACCATTGGGTCTGCTGGATCATACCTCCCAAGTGGCAGAGTCACTGGCATGGCAGCCTGGACCAATTGCATAACCTTTTGCTCTGGACCCCACTCAAAACAGGCAACTGTTCAGGTCAATTGCTAAGTGGGTTTAAGTGGTACTTCATTGATACCAATGGTAAGTGGTACTTCCGTGGTACCTTGACCTGAAACGTGAGCTACATCGCTAAAATCTCAAGTGCCCACAAGGCACTGTGCCTCCTTCTTAATAGATGGGAGGGCCAGATACTGTTACTTGCCCTACCTTCTGTAAGGGGTATCTCAACATGCCCCAGACTAAAGGGCCCCTGAAAAATGTCACTGGAGTAGCAGGCCCCTAAGGCGCGTACGTGTCTTACATGTCATCACTCATGCTGATGTCCTGTGGAGTGCAAAGATAATCCAGGTCCCTCTGGACTAGATAATGGCATAGAGTTGGAGAGCTGATGGAGCGCTGTAGCTGGAAATTGTAAGTGTATTGCTGTCCCTGCAAGCTGAGAGCAAATGCTTCTCACAGTTTTACTAATACATATAAGGAAAAAGTCATTCTGCAGTGGAATAATTATAAAACAGGGGCTGGGGATGTGCTGATTTGCTCCAGCAAAAAAAACCACAGCAGCTGCGATTGGAGGTGTTGCTTGATTAAGTTTGCATCACTCTACTGTCTTTCTCTAGCAGGCATCTGTCTTCCATACAGGCAGGCAAAGAAGCATTCATGTCCTGTATGCAGATCTTTTTAAATTTTTATTTTGTAGAGGCAGAGTCTCACTATGTTGCCCAGGCTAGTCTCAAACTCCTGGGCTCAATGAATCCTCCCACCACAGCCTCCCAAAGCCCCTGGATTATAAATGTGATCCATCCTGCCTGGCCCTGTCTGTGAATCTTGAGTGAGATTTCAAAGCCCTGAGCCCATCACTATCTCTTTCCAAGTTCTCCAACCCATAATAATTCTGTTTCCACTAAAATGTTCTGTGCCATCAACTACTGGTCACTCTTGAACAGGTGTGTGCATAGGTGATCATTTAAGTAGTTGTTTTATTTCTTCAGGCTGTGGTCAATCAATGTCCCCCTTGCCATTAAAAACCAGCCATGTATGCCTTTAAATCTAGTTGAATAAGAAAACCAATTCCAGATGAGCCAGACACAATTCAAAGAGCCCATCCTTCAGGCTCTGTTCCTCAGAAACCACGTCTAGTACCAAATTTTATAGAGGTCAGGGAGTTCAGGCAGAAAGGCAGATGTACTCTTATATAACAATCCTTTTTTTTTTCTTCTTTGAGATGGAGTCTCACTCTGTTGCCCAGACTAGAGTGCAGTGGTGTGATCTCGGCTCACTGTAACCTTCACCTCCCAGGTTCAAACAATTCTTCTGCCTCAGTCCCTCAAGTAGCTGGAACTACAGGCACATGCCACCACACCTGATTATTTTTTTATATTTTTAGTAGAGACAGGGTTTCACCATATTGGCCAGGCTGGTCTTGAACTACTGACCTTGCGATCCATCCGCCTGCCTCGGCCTCCCTAAGCGCTGGGATTACAGGCGTGAGCCACTTCGTCCAACCTAACAATACCTTTTCGGTAGAGATTTGACCTGGTACAGATGGGATTGCTGGCTTAGTCCTTCATAGGAGGCTGCTTTTCCTGTGTCTGAGGTTATAGCCTGAAGTTAGCAGGGCAGACAGTCTGAAACGGAAGATGACTGTGAAGGGGCAGGGGAGAGCAAGGACAAATTGGAACCTGGAAGGAGGCATGGAACCCAAAAGAATGAACAAGAACCAGGTGGGTCTCAATACCTTGCACCCTAGCTTCACTGCCTGTGCATCCTGCTGAGGAAGCTGGCTCCCTTACTTACAGAGCTAAACACACATCTGGCCCAAGAGTCAGAGAAGTTGAACAAAGGAATCCAGCAGGCTTGACTCAGCAAGGCAAGCCAGCAGATCCATGATCCACATGCCTGAGTCACATACACGCCATGCCCTGCTCCCAAGTATAAAGAGAATATGACTGCACTTCCCATCTGCCTTTCAAATTTCAACAAAACATGTCTTTGGGCTCTAAACTACAGCAGCTATCCAGAACCTAACCCAGAGCTCTACAGGGAAAGGAATTCTGGGAAACACAGCTTAGCTAAAGTTACACAACCCAAACTTGCCATATCCACCCTGAACAAAACAAAATGTTTTCCCCGGTGCATGTTGCAAGACCTGGCCCCAGCTCCAAGCTTTCCCTGTGTGATGCCATCGGTTTTACTAAGAACACAGTTTTGGGCAGAGGTGGGAGGATCACTTGAGGCCAGGAGTTCAAGACCAGCCCAGGCAACATAGCAAGAGCCTCACCTCTACAAAAAAATAAAATTATCAAGGTGTGGTGGTACATGCCTGTAGTCTTAGCAGCTCTGGAGGCTGAGGTGGGAGGATCCCTTCAGCCCAGTGGTCTGAGGCTATAGTGAGTTATGGTCATACCACTGCACTCCAGCTTAAGTGACAGAGTGAGACTCTGTCTCTGAAAACAAAAGAGACCACAGAACATGGCTTTGGGATCAGACAGCCTGCTTCCTTCCCATCTCTCTTCCTTATTAACTGTGTGGCCTCAAGCAAAACACTTTACTTCCCAGGGCTTCAGGTCCCATCCCTCACATGGGGATGAAAACAGCAGCCTCACTGGGCAGTTAATAATGTCTACATGGGGACTGGGCACATGACTTACGCCTGTAATCCCAGCATTTTGGGAAGCCAAGGTGGGTGGATCACCTGAGGTTGGGAGTTTGAGACCAGCCCGACCAACATGGAGAAACCCCATCTCTACTAAAAAAATACAAAATTAGCCGAACGTGGTGGTGCATGCCTGTAATCCCAGCTACTCAGGAGGCTGAGGCAGAAGAATCACTTGAACTTGAGAGGTGGAGGTTGCAGTAAGCCAAGACTGAGCCATTGCACTCAGCCTGCCTGGGCGACAAGAGCAAAACTCCATCTCAAAAAAGAAAGAAAGAAAGAAAAAACTCCATATACCTCCTACGTCATCAGCCCACCTTAGCCCTGTCCTCCTCCTCTCCATCCTGACCAGTGGGCTTTACCTTCGATGCCTTTTCAGTTTGGTAACTACAAGGGAGCTCCCCGCTGCCCAACCCCTCTGTACATACACTTATAGAGATCATTTTGCTTACATTTGGAGGCTCGCATTTGTACCTGAAACCCAATTCAGATAGCAGTAAAGGATCTGGAAGGGTAGGGCAATCTGTCCATTAAGTATGCATGAAGATCTAGCTAGGGAGGCATTTGCAATCTGCTCTGTATGTTTCACTAGCTCTCTTAAAATAGGATGACCTCCCTGATGGTTCTCCTGCCAACCAAGGGATCTGGAAATGCAACAGTAGAGGAGAAACCTCTTTACAAGTTTTGAGGCTCCCTTAGCTCTCCTCATTCCCCCAGAGCTGTTCACAGCCACCAAGGTGGAAGACAGCAATGGGATCTCCTCCACTGAGGATGAAGCCCAGAGCTCCAGACTGACCGACCCCCTCAGGACAGCTCCAGAATCCAAAGACGCAGTTAGGGCAGAGAAGACATGGAACTGGCCCTCAGCTGGAATCCAGGGGCTCCCCCCCACAAATCCCGAATGTGGGTGAGTCCCTGAACTGCTCCTTTTGTGGGCAGGGTTGAAGGGAATGTAGAATAGTGGCCAGAGCCCAGGGTTTAAAGCTAGGATCTGAGGTCGAATCCTTATTCTGCTGTTGATAGGCTGTGTGACTTTGGGACAGTCTCCTAACCTTTCTGGGCCTCCATTTCCTGGTAGAAAAATGAAGGCTCTCCATGGTTCCTTACAGCTCAAACACATGCCAGCCGATGGTGTTGCCTTCATAACCTCATAGCATCCCTCTCCTGGGTGAATGCTAGGACTCTGAGCTAGAATGTGCCAATGAGAAGGGCCTGCCCACAGCTCCCTCCTGCAGAACTTACCAGCAAAGCACTGCCCTGCCTGCCACCTGACACTCATGGGCAAAGGGAGAGTGTGGACTGGGTTCTCTATTCTATCATCACAATATCACGATCGAAGGAAAACAGCATTAGAGTGAAGCCTTCGGTTTCCCCCACATACCCGTTCAAAATTGGATCAGGGAAATGGCTTTGATTTTAAATATTTCATGAGCAAATTCAGCATTTAAGCCCCTCCCTGAGTGGCATTGTCAAATATAGACATGGAGTCTAAATCAAACTTTTCTAAAACACTGGTGCATTCAGGGTAATCTCATAAAATTAAATTTTATTTTGAAAACATTCAACACTAGAGCTTTTTAAACATAGACCCTGTTTATCATGTGGTTATTTTGGGGTATGTCAGAAGAAAGAAGGACGCCCCTTTGTTTTGCAATACATCCTTTCTTCCTGCAGGCTTGGTAGCAAAACACCCTTTCTTTTATGAATTGATAGATGAGTTGTTTTTCTTAATGTCCTTACTTCGTAAAAAATAAATAGACCCCATAACTGATGGCTATTTTTTTTTAAATTCCTGCTGTGTGAAATCCCAGAACCTCAGCATCCCCCATATCAGCATCAAGGTGGGCTTCAGAAGCCTCCTTTTACATTGCAAGGAACAAGACGGTTTCTTTCTCAAGGAGACTGAATGTCAGAGAGGTTCAGTAATGGGCCCAAGACCACACAGCTGGAGAAGCCAGCGCTGGGACTTGAATGCCACCCTCTCTGACCTGGAATCTGAAACTGTCATAATTACCAGTTATCTTTCCCCTACCCCATCAAGGAAGAATGAGACCCAACACTGGGCTGGAGAGGACCCCAAGGTTTAAGGAAATTAGCCCAAGAGAAAGTCTGAAGCTCAACCCAGAAAACTCTGCATTTACTAATCTTTCTGTCACTGAGACAATGTGGATAACTTCGGGTTTATTGCCCCAGTGGCAGAGAAAGAGGCACCAATGATCCCCCTCAGCAGAGGAAAATGCCAATGTGGTTTTTATTAGCCTTGAGAAGGAATTTTATTTAATATCCATGCACTAGATTTAGAGAGTCAATCTGGCTCCTCTTGTGTAGAAATTCTCTGGAGGGTGGTGGTGATAATCTGCTCACAGAAGCTGAGAAGTAAGTGCATCTCAGGAAAGTGTTCCAGCTGGAGCCAGGATGCTGTCTTCAGGGAAGAGAGACACAGCCAACCCTGAGTTGGGGAAGAGCTCTTGGCACCAGAGGGGCTGCCCTCAGAAGTGGAGGCCCTGGGACCCTACCAAGTCCTATGATTAGAGTCACTCTCCTGGGACTTGCTAGAGGGCATGGCCCTGGGGGTCCTCCAAGCTTCAGGAAGGATTGAGGTCTGCAACGTAGGAGCCTCTCTCAGGAACCTGGCAGAGTTGGAACTCTGCATTGTAGAAGAACAGAGCAAATGCTTGGTCTGGAAGGAGCTCGCTGGGGATGCCTAGAAGCAGAGGATGTTGGGAAAGTATTGGTACCGCGGGTTGTAGCTGCATAGGTTTCTCTTGAGGCAGTAGACGAGCTTCCGGTCACAGGCACAGAGCTGCACACGACAGAAGGGCCCCGGCTCTGCAACAGAAAACCAAGAGCAGAATGACAGTGGGAAGAGCATGCTTGACTGACTGATCACTCCAGTCTCAGCAGAGACCCCATGGACCTCCTGCTCCGAGGAGCTCTCAGCCTGATGAAGGAGGCACGGCTCCTAAACCGGGGGAATGGATAATCTAATGGAAGGGGCACAGCTGCTGCTCAGGGTGATGTTTCAGTCCAGGAGACAGCTCCTGCCCTCAGGGAGTTCCCAGTCTAATAGAGGAAGCACATTCCTTCCTCTGGGGGACTCCCAGCCTGATGGTGGAGGCAGCCACTGCTCTGGAGGAACTCTCATTCTCACAGAGCAGAAACCATCCCTGTGCCCTGAGCTTGAATCCTGCTATGTGCACTGACAGGCCTTCAAGCTTCTGTTTCCTGATGTCTAAAATGGAGGAGACTAAGCCTACTCAACAGGTATTTGGGGATCAAGAATCAAGAAAAAGGAAGCATGTCAAGCACTTGCACGAGGTGGATGCTAAGATGTTTCAGCCCTACCCCGGGGGTCTGATACAGCTGCAATAATCCTGCCCCTCTCATCCCAGTTCTGCACCCAACCCCACCTTCCCCAACAAGATACAGGCTGACTGTCCTCTAGGGCAACTGAACTTAAAGTCAGGTGCTCTTCCTATGGCCCAAACGGGAAGCCCCAGCCTTACCGCAGGTGACTAGGCCCCACGCGAATCTGTATTTGTAGGACTGTGTCCAAATGTTGCAGCCCTTCTCCTCCAGCCGCCCATAGCAGTGGTCATGCACCCAACAGCACCTGTCCATGCAAGAGACTTAGATCCTGAGCGGGAGGGGTGCCCTCCTGACCCCGTCTCTAATAGGAGCAAAAATTCAACCATGTCGTTTTAGCAGAGGCCACCTTGGTAGACACAATGTGACACAGAAGATCTGGTAGTGTGACTAATTTCCTGCTCCTCATTTCCAGCCAGCAGGTCATGGACCCTTGTTTTCCTCCTGGTCCCATGATTAGACTACATTTCCCAGCCTCCCTTGCAGGTGGGTGTGGCCACATGACTTGATCCCTGCCAGCGGAGGTGGGTGGAATTGATACACTCCACCTCCAGACCTGCCCAGACAAACCTCCCACACTTTCCTCCACTGTCCCCCTGCCTCCATCCTTCAGCTGGATGGAGATGACCCAGCAAAGGATTCTGAGGCCACAGGGGATGGCAAAACCACAAGATGGAAGTAGCCAACATGTGATTCATACTGAACTATTATGTGAACCAAAAATAAACTTCTCATATCATAGGTCCCACACCTGTAGATCAGCCAATGTGGATGGAAAATGTAAGTAGGCCTATTTTCTTGTGTCTGTACTAAACATGTACAGACGTTTTTCTTGTCATTATTTCCGAACAATACAACTACTTCCATATCATTTACATTGTATCAGCTATGATAAGTAATCTAGAAATGATTTAAAGTATACTATCACAGCCGGCAGGGTGGCTCACGCCTATAATCTCAGCTTTTTGGGAGGCCGAGGCAGGCAGATTGCTAAAGTTCAGGAGTTTGAGACCAGCCTGGGCAACATGGCAAAATCCTGTCTCTACTAAAAATAAATAAATAAAAATAAATTAGCCAGGTATGGTGGCACACGCCTGTAGTCCCAGCTACTCAGAAGGCTGGAGTGGGAGAATCACCTGAGCCCAGGAGGTCAAGGATGCAGAGAGCTGAGATCGCACCATTGCACTCCAGCCCGGGCAACCAGAGTGAGACCCTGTCTCAAAGAAAAAAAAGGTCAGAGTGGGGGATACAATTACATAGGTTATATGCAAATATTATGTCATTTTATATCAGGGACTAGAGCATCTGCAGATTTTGGTATCCATGGGGGTCCCGGAACCAGGACTAGTTAGATATTTTATAAAGTGCCCCACTATTGGGATTTATCTGATTTTCTTTTTTTTTCTCATCATGAGACTGGAGTTTGGGGTTATTTTGTCGCTAAATTGTTCCAGTCTTGGCCACTGGGGGCTCTTTCAGTCAGCACATGTACCTCTTGTCACATGGCCATCAATGTGGGCTTTCGTTTTGTTTTTGTCTGAGCACTTCCTTACTTTTTGTCACTAAAAGAAGTTCCAGGCTCATCTTGTATATTTCCTGCCTTGGTCCTAGAATTGACCATTTCTTCAAGGAACCCTGGTTGTATGTGTGTGTGTGGGGTGTGTGTGTGTGTGTGTGTGTGTGTGTGTGTGTGTGTGTGTGTATATATATATATATGGCTTGGAAGGGTTCTTTTATTGAATAATGACATTGGAAACCAGATCTAGGCATTAAGTGTGCTTGTTGCTACTGGGGTGTCATTTCTTTTAGGCTCTCTCCACTGATAGCAAAATAATGGTTTTTTTGCTCTTGTGTGTACAAAAAAGTATATGATCACACAGGTTATATGCAAATACTATGCCATTTTATATCAGGGACTAGAACATCCACAGATTTTGGTATTCACAGGGGTCCTGGAACCAGTCCAAGGGACGACTGTATGTTAGGTGTAGCAGATTGCACATAAAAAGTATTGTTGGTTTAGTGAAAAACGGAGAAGATCTTACAGAGAAAACACCCATTTTCTCCTATCACTCACATCTTATACTAGTATGATACTCGTATATCCATGATATCTATGCATACTGGTATCTGTGCATAGTTCTACAAGTAAACATCTGCATCTATAGTAAGCTAAACCGGAGTCCATGTTGAGGTGTCTAACTCTAGTGCTTTTGCACATGGATCATTCTGGCTTCCTGCCCTGGCTTATCCCACTCCAACAGTGAGAAACTTGGCCCCATCCATCTGTCCTTTCTTTGCTTCATCATCCCTTTCCTTTATATGTGTCTAGCAGTATCAGAATTGTTAACCAGTTGGGTATGTTTTCCAAGGAACAAAATCTCCCATTTCACACATTCTTCTAAAACTTTAGCACTTCCCGATCAAGAGGTGGAATCTAGGTCCCCTCCCTCTTAAAGGCTTTGAGACTGCCTTGACCGAGAGTACGGTGTAAGTGACACAGTGGAATTTCTGAGGCTGACCATAAAACACCATACCCTTTAGTCTTGCAGTTTTGGGATACTCACTGTTGCAACCCAGGAGTCACCATGGTGGGAGGAATCCCAAACATCCTGGGAGAGGCCTAAGTGACAGGAATTGAGGCCTCTGGCCCACTCCAAGGCCAGGAGATGCTGACAACTTGCCAGCCACAGGAGTGGGTCATCTGGAAGGTGGATTGTACAGCCGCAGCTGTCCAAGCTGAAGCTAAGACAAGCCACCCCCACAAACCCTACCCAAATGGAGGATTCACAAGCAAAGTAAATGATCAGTGCTGTTGAAGCTACTACATTTAGGACCACTTGTTATGCCACAATAGACCAGCTGACACCTTAGGCCACTGAGATCTTGGGATTGCCAGCTAACTTAAACTTTGAGACTTAGTTTTCTTATTTATAAAGTGGTACGTTAATACTCATCTTCCAGAACTGATATGGAACTGAATAAGAAAACATGGGTGCAGACCCTGGAGCCCAAGGGCAGTTATAGCAATCAGCTCACCAATCGGTGCCATCCTTGGGGGTCCCTTGGCCGCCCCAGCCGCAGTAACAGCCGTAGAAGCCGTAGCTCTTCAGGGCGTTCTTCCCTGTCACCTTTTCGATCATGGATTTTAGGTCCAGCAAGCCCCCTTGCACAGCAGGCATACCTGGAAGACAGCCCATGTCCCCAGGTGACACCCGGGCGGCCCAGCCCTGCCAACTGCCCCGCATCTCCTACCCTTTCTCCCACCCGGGGCTTGGAGGGACCTACATGTCTCTTTTTTATTCTCTCAGTCAGTGGGAGGGGACATGCAAGCAGTATGGAGAAGTGGTTAGGAGTTTAGAATTGAAAAATGAACAGACTTGGGTTCAAATCCTGCCTCTGCCACTAATTCAAAGTACGGTATTGAATGGAGTCAGAGCCTCAGTTTCATCATCTGGAAAATGGGGACCCAAAATTAGCAGCTACATCTTGGAGTTGTCATGAGAGTTAAAATAACATCAAGTATGTGAGTTTTGGGCATGATGACAGGCACATAGTAAGTGACCATGACATATAAGGTGTAATTCATAAGGCATTTGCATGAAGCAGGCAGACAGGAGCTTCCTGTCTCTCTTGGCAATACGTTCCTCTTCCCTACCACTGCCCTCCCCTCAAACCCTTTAGAACATAAGGCAGAGAATCTAAAAGCAGGATGGGACTCTTAGAAATTGCTGAAACCAGTTCATCTTACAAATGGGAAACTGAGGTTTGGAGGGAAAAGGTGCCCTGTCCAAGGTTTCACAGCGAGCCCAAGGCCCCTTGCTCTCTCCTTGGCCCAGGCCTCCAGCTCCTCCTGGGGTCTCCAGGGACCTGGCAAGACATTAAAGAGCAGGACAGCCTGTCAGGGATTGTATATACGGTCACGGGGCTGCAGGGTAGGACTAAAGCCATCTGTACAGTCACCTCCCAACTGGACAAGCCAAAGCTGAGAATGACCCAGGAATCGTAGGCTGGAATATTTAAATACGAGCTTTGATTTTAATTTTGATTGATTTGGGGATTTTTTTTTTAACCTTATTTTATTTGCATACGAGGAAAAACATCTACCTCCTACATTTGCCAGCCACATAACCTCCGTGTCCACCACCTTTACACAGCTGAGGTATGATATCTCCTAGGACGCTGCCACAGCCCCACCCATGGACTGCATTAGCCCATGTCAGATGAGGAAGCAGAGGCTTGGAGGGATCTCTTGCTGATGTCTACGCAGTCAGTGCAGAGCCGAGATTCAAACCCAAGTCTCTACCACCTCAATGGCAGCTGTTCTTTTCACCACTTTATTACTCTCATGGGGCAGAAGTTAATTCAGAGGTCGTGGAGCCACCACTTACTACAAGCCAGGAACCAAGCCAGTGGGAGGAGGCCCTTCATCTCTAGGGTTCTGGAAGAGAAAACACATCCCACGACAGGTCTATCAAGCAATGCCCCCACGGCCCATTCAGATCCCCCCCTGGTTCCCCACCAGGCCCCGCCTATTCCACTCTCTGTCCTGGTGGGCAATAAACGAGGTGAGTCTAGCCAGAAAAGATGAGGCAAAAAACTACAGGTCCCTGAGGTCTCTGGAGGCAGAGCGGCAATAATGGAAGCATTTGCTGCAAGACTGTCCCGACCACCAGTGCGTTTTCAGCCACAAACCCCCCAGACATACTCCCTTGGCTAAAAGGGACCAGAGAATGGCCAGGATTCTTGAATGGAGATTTGGTGGCATATGTGGAGAAGCAGGACTTGATATAAACTAGACATGGCCTTTGATGAAAGATGTAAGAAGCTTTCAGGAAGAAAAAACTCCTGGACAGAGAGCACTCGGTGCCCACAGCAAGAGGGCAGAGGAAAGCCAATGATTCTACGCCTCACTCACACTCTTTAGCTCACAATGCCATAGTCGCCTGTTTGCAAGGATGTCTACCCTGATGGTTCTTTGCAGGCAGACGCTGGGCGATGCACCCCTCTATTCTACACTGAGAATAGTGCCTGGCCCAGAGTAGGTGTTCAGCAGTGAACCCTGAGCACCCACAATGTGCCAGTGGCTTTCAGGGCCTGGTCATGGCTCTTATGGGCCCCAAGCACTTTTGCCTTTGTAGGCGTCTTTCTGCTATACATTTATATTTATATCTGTATCCACATGATTATTTTTGACAACTATGTTGGTATAAAGAAAAATATAATCCAAGCTGGATTTATTATTATATATTCTTTTCTTTCCTCTTGATTTTGAAGGAATTTATAAAATTAAGACACTCTCCTGGGCCCCAGGCTCTGTGTCTACCTAAAGAATAAGTCAACCCTGGGGGCTCATGGGAGTGCTGCAGGGTAGGTATCACTGTCTCCATTTTGCCACTGGGAAAGTTGAGGCTCAGAGAACTCAGGGCCTTGCCAGAGGTCACACAACCACTAAGAAGTGGAGGCTGGATTCAAGCTCTGTCCTTCTGAGCCCATCACTGCACCACACAGCCTCCCTTCCCAGCTTGAATTCCTTGAGGGGGGCCTGTTTGTTCCTTCTCATGCTCTACCTTTCAGGCAGAAGCCCTTGGCTTCATTCCTTAGAATCTGTCTTTGGTATAAACAGCCATTGCTAGCCTAGAGTCCAGGAAATTCCATGTGTCTCAGGCCAGCACCTGATTCTAATTTGGCTTCTCAGAGGTTCCTTGCCGGCAGCTGCTTGATTCCCTTCCTCCTGGGATTCAAAGTCCTTGTTTATCCACAGCTGGACAAGCCCGGGCTTTCCCCTTCAGTGTCCTGTTGTCTCGAGTCCCTGAGTTGAATGGTCACTTGTGCCAGTGTTCTACCGGAACCCCTGGCTCCTCCCAAGGCCTGGCCTCCAAATACACCTCAGACTCCCTGGGGCTCCTGGCTACTGAGCTGGCCATGCCAGCCCTTGTCCAGCAGCAATTCTGAGTTCCAAGAACATTCCTGAGGGTTCTGTTCACCCACAGCCTCTGCTCCAAGGGCTCCAAACAGCCAAGGAAATGGCCCTAGATCCCACCCTTCCACCCCAATCTTTCTCTGCTGCTCCCTGGAGCTGCGGCCCAAGGACACCAACTGCCACTCACTGGGCACCTCTCGTGTACCAGGCACTATCCACTCTCTCTCTAAACCCACGAATGACCTTGGCAGGCCCAGTGTCTGTCCTTTTAAACAGTTACTTGTTGAAAGAATGACTAACAGTTGTCAATTTTACTGTGGTTCAGGCAGGTGCTGTCAGTTGCCCAGGGTTTTAGCCCAGGACTGTCAGTCTATTTCCTTGACTGACTCTACTCCACTGCCTCTGAGCATCCCTGGGCACTAAACATGCATTTTATTTTCTATAGTTTATGACACTTTGACATTTTGGAGGCCTTGTTGGCCAGAGACAGCCTGCTCCTTACAGGGCTGGTTAATTCCTAGAGACCTCAAATGGCTCCTCTGTGAGCATGCCTTTTATATGCAGACGAACTGTGACGGTAGTGAGCAGGTGACCAGCAGGTGCTGGGCAGGCAGTTGGTAACTGTCTCTCTAAATAACTGGTCGCAACCAGCACCAGGGAAAGGCAGTCTCCCCATAAACAGGAACACCTGAAGCCGGTGATGAACAGCTTTCGGATAAGATCTCAGGAGCTGGGCTAGTGGGCTCACACATGCCCACTAAGAGGCAAAATGGCGGAGTTTACCGGGTGTAGGACCTGCCAGGGACATTCAGCTGGTAAAGGAAGACCGCCTCAAGGGAGCATGCGTCCAACGCCAGTAAACACACTGCGCATGCTCCCTCCTGAGTGCGGCAGGCCACTGTGCATGCGCGCGGCGCACCCAAGGGAAGAATCAGGGGATAAGAAACACAGCACGCTGGAAATATGCCAGTGTATAAAACCCCAAGTCAGGCCAGGCATGGTGGCTCATGCCTGTAATCCCAGCACTTTGAGAGGCCGAGGCGGGTGGATCACCTGAGGTCGGAAGTTTGAGACCAGTCTAACCAGTGAGAGACCAGCCTGGCCGACATGGAGAAACCCAGGCTGTACTAAAAATACAAAATTAGCCCGGTGTGGTGGCACATGCCTTTAACCCCAGCTACTTGGGAGGCTGAGGCAGGAGAATCGCTTGAACCGGGGAGGCAGAGGTTGCAGTGAGCCAAGTGTGTGCCATTGCACTCCAGCCTGGGCAACAAGAGGGAACTCCGTCTCAAAAAAAAACACACAAAACCTAAGTCAAAGTTCAAACGGCACTCCTGACTCTCAAGTCGCCTGCTTGCTCGGCCCTCTTCGAAGTATACTTCCTTCCTTTCAATCCTGCTCTAAAGCTTTTAATAAGCTTTCACTTCTGCTGTGGAAGTTGCGTCCGTCTCCTTCTCCTGTCTTATGCCCCTCAGTGGAACTCTTTCTTCTGAGGAGGCTGGAACTGAGTATGCTGCAGATCGGTATGGATGCGTCCTACTGCTGACACTGCCAGTCCGCGGGCACACCCCGCCCACCTCTCCCTCACTCTCACCCTCCAAGCCAAGGTTTCTCCTGCCCCAAATCACCCCAGGCCCAGCCACTGGACAACTAGGGAAGCCTGGAGTCCGGCTGACATGATTCAAACTGGCTAGTCCTAAATCGTATCCCCTACCCTGCTACCATTTCCCTCGGAGGTCACAGCAAAGGCCCTGGGCGATGCTTCCCGTGGTTCCTCCTGACAACCTGCACTTCCAGCGTGGCCTTGGGTGGGAAGCACGCCCTCTTCTCCTGGGGGCTGTAAATAACAAGCTATCTTTTAAACGGCAAACGTTTCCTGATCTGTTGGCCTCCCTAAACCTGAAGAAAACCAGCCTCCCAGGTGCATTTGAAAACACCCTGGAAACAGTAAGAAAGCAGTTTCATGGTGGAGGGGGCAGAGGCATGGAGGGCTGCCCTGAAGAGTGGCCACTCAGTGGAGACCAAAGCGGGCCCCGCAGGAGGATGTGAGCTCAGCTATTTTAATCACACGACCACAGAGAGGAAGCGCATAGCCACAAGAGAATTTCGGAGGAGGGCAGCGGTTGCAGTAATGACAGGGAGAGAATGGAGATGATGGACAGAAGAAAGATGTGGAGGCCGGGACGTGGCCGGGTCGCCAAGGGACGGGTCCCCCAAGTCCACACGCGGCAGCTCCTGGACCTCCCGATTCAGGCCTCCTGGCTGGGAAGAAAGCGCAGTGCAGAGCCCCACTGCACAGAAGGCGCGGCTCAGCCCTCCTGCTGTCTGTGAGGGAGGTGATGGGAGTTCGCCCCTCTCCCGGCCCTGCGCCCCTGACCAAGGGGGCCAGGTGTCCCCTCTCCTAGCCCCTCCCTCAGCTCTGCTCCCTGCACCTCCCTCAGGCAAAGCAGCCCCAAAGATGCGATTCCTCACCAGTGAGACCTTTTCTCTGTCCTCAGGCCGCAGAAGACGCCAGGAAGGGGCCCTCCTGGTTTTAAGGACCTCTCTGTCACCTCCCACACTCCTGTGTGGGCCAGCGCCAAGATTCCTGGTAACTCAGATAGGAAACCCTGCTTCTCCTCACCCTGGCATGACCCCTGGGGATTTTTTTCCACTGTGTATGCAGAAGCAGTTTTTTTTTCTTTTTTTGAGACGAAGTCTTGCTCTGTCGCCCGGACTGGAGGGCAGTGGCCCTATCTCAGCTCACTGCAGCCTCCGCCTTCCTGATTCAACCAATTGTCCTGCTGTAGCCTCCTAGGTATCTGGGATTACAGGCACACACCACCATACCTGGCTAATTTTTTTGTATTTTTAGTAGAGAAGGGGCTTTACCATGTTGGTCAGGCTGGTCTCGAACTCCTTCCTGACCTCAAGTGATCCACCCGCCTCGGCCTCCCAAAGTGCTGGGATTACCAGGCAGAAGCAGCTGTTTTCTGTAGCAGGTCACAGTGCCCAGGTGGCTTTCAGGAAAGACAGTGATCAGAGTCAGGCTTGGGCCACCCACGATCCAGGGCTCTTCCCTACCAGGAACAGAAACCCTGGAATCCCCCTCCCGGCACAGTCTCCCTCCCACCCACCACACTAGGTCTTTGCCAAGTCCCCCAGCCCTGGGATTCTGCTCAGATTTCATCCTGTCTCGCTCAGCCTCAACCCAAGGACAGCCAGGGAAGGCAGGCGGCCCCGCGCCTGGACTTGAAGCTTTGCCCTGTCCTCTTCCTGTTGTTCCTAACTTGCCAACTCCCAACTTCTTCTGCCCCGTTCCTGAGCTGGGGTGACTCGGGAGGTGCCTGCAGAAACACAACTCCGAGTTACCTACAGAACGTTGCCCCCCCATGTCCAGGTGGTAGCCCTCTGTCGGCACCTGACTCCCTGCTAACTTCGTACAGTTCTTCCCTCGGGGAAGGGGAAGGTGCCAGGTGTGCAGTTGGAGAGATGCGAGTCCCAGCTCAGCCACTTGAGTAGCGGTGTGACCCTGGGCAAGCCACTAGCTTTCTCTGTTCTTCATGTGAAACATGAGAATTATGAGTCCCTCCAGCCCAAGAGGCTCCTGGTGAGGAAGGTACTGAATAAAACAAGGCCTGTGGGTCAGGCACAATGACTTACCCTGGGAGGCTCAGATGGGAGGATGGCTTGATCCCAGGAGGTCAAGGTTACAGTGAACTGTGATCATGCCCAGGAATTTGAGATGAGTCTGGGCAACAGAGCAAGCCCCTATCTCTATTAATAAATACATACATACATAAAAATAAGAATAAGGCATGTAAACTAATGTCAGTTGGGGAAGGGTGTGGCCCAGTAGGTAACATCACAGGTTCTATATCAGCCCCGGGTCCTGGGTTCAAATCCTGGCTTCTCCACCTCTCACCACATCACCTCGGGGCTGACCAAAGCTCCCCTGCCTCAGAGAGCTGCTGTTAGGATTAAATGAATTTATACATTTATAACTTAGAGCCACAGCAAATGCAGAGAAGTGCTAATAAATCAATGACAGCTCATCTTCTAGAGTGTTCTCACAGGACATAGGCAGCTACTAGTATTTTCTTCTCCATTTTCTACTTCTGTTAACTCCACCTCTTACCCCACCACCCCACACACACTTTGTTGAGAAGACTTGGATTTTTTTTTTTTTTT
>PVKP010007654.1:0-76169 GCA_004027715.1 Plecturocebus donacophilus | reverse complement strand
TTTTTTTTGAGAACTTCACAGTGTTTTCCATAATGTCTGTACTCTAAAACTTATTTTGAAATGCAATAAAACGGTGGATTTATGAATGGATAGACAAATGCACTTATAGATACATGATAAAGAAAATGTTAATGGCAGAAGCTGGGTATTGGGTATGTGGATGTTCACTCACAATATAAAATGTTCATGTTAAATGGAGAAAATAGTACTTATGGAAGCTAGTACTTATGGAAATTTAGGTGACAATATTTTAAAGTGGTATTATCTTTAAAATGGAGAAACTGTGGCCATAATAAGTATTTTTATATCATCAAAGCATATAACTCTGGAATATTACTTAAAATGTATATTTTTAAACAACTATGTTTATGTTATATAACATTTTAATCAAAAATGCATCAGAATATCCAATGTGTATCCACTAGTAGAATATAATTTTGAAAGCTATATTTTGAAAGCCAGTTATGAATTGGTTTTGAATCATTATCTTCAAGATACATTATTTACCTCAAACATTTTATATTAGCATGTATCAAGTTCTAATTACCTGGGAAACTTAATGGCTATTTCGAATTGTTTTGAATAAAGCAATCCTCTGTATTCAACTGTTTTTATTACATAGGGAAGCAAAGAAAATAAATTTAAGTAGCAACATTTGTGTTAAAGTAGAATTTCTAAGTGGCGATTATAATTACTAATAATTTTACCAAGAAGGACTACAAAATTTCTGCCACTTCAGGTTTTTACACATGACACAAATTGTAACATCTTGGAATTGTTTATGCTTTGTGACAGGTGGCTCCTTGAGATATACCTGCAGCTCTTTAGAGCTGCTAGCATAAACCAGAGGTGATGAACATATGGCAACTCATTTATTCAATGAAGACTATATTAATCCATCAGCGCACTCCTTCCCACCTAGTCCTATACAGTCTCAGAATCCTTCTCAATACAGTGCCAAGCAGGCATTACAAGTTGGTCAATGTCGACAGAGAAGAAATGCTGTGATCTTGACCCTTTTCTATATTAGGTCATAGACGTAGTCGTGCTACTGCTGACCACAAACATGCCTTGATGGTCACATAATTGAATTCTCTTGACTGTGGACAACAAACACAAGCTGGACTGCTAAGAAATTTTTAAAGTTTTAAATTTTCTGATGGTAGAGGCAAAATAATACTTGTACTTTTAGCAAAACAAATTTGTATAGAATTGAAAGTAATATCAACAAAGATGGTCAAAATTTGAAGATACTGGTATCATCTTTATTTAGTAACATATTCTACCTCATTTTCAAAAGGACTTAAATGTCCTGAAGAAGTCTTCATCACGAGAGGCTTTGTTTGTTTAGTTTTTGTGTATGTAGTTTTTAATGAGAAACTTCTGGTCAAAGAGGGTGGAGAGAAGATGTTTTAATTTAATTTGCCTCATTATAAACCCACAGGATGAAGTAAATGTGATAAAAGGACAGGAGGCAAGTTTTGACTCCATTTAAAAATAACCAGGACTAACCAAATATGAGAAACAATGACATTATTTGCACTTCTGGGTGAAATGTCTGAAACCAGTTCATTCTTTGAAATTTGTTACATTACTCTTTCTTACTTGTTGCAATTTAAGTTGTGCTTCTGACATCTGTAACAGTCCTCAGAAGTACACTGTTATTCTTATGTATGTAAAAATGCATACATAGCTTGATAAAAGGGAATTGAGAACACTGGTGGAAGAGCAAAAACAATATCTACATGTATGAAGAATTACATGCATTACTCTAATTATTTTGTATATGGTACTCACTTAAGAAACCAATGAGAAAGATTCCGCTATCATCTTCCTTCTACAGACAAGAAAATTGAAGCACTAAACACTGAGAAATTAACTTACCCAAGGTCACAAAGTTAGTCAACAGGGACACTGGCAGTTGAACCCAAGCTTTTCAGCCTCAGAGACCACTCTGTTAATCGATAGCCTACTTTACCTCTCTGCTTAAAGGTGGAACAAGTACACAGACATACATTCCACAGTCCTACACATTTGCTGGAAATGGGCTATCAATTTATCTGAGACTTTCCTATCTGGTTGATAGTCTGGTTATGCAGAAAGATAAACAAAATCAGTTACTGGCCCACAGTGTTTAGAAGATAAATATGTATTAGTTACTCATGGAAAGCAGGGACACATAAAGAAATTTGTTCTCTGAGTTTTCATGAGGAGAACACAGAACAGTGGACAATAGTTTCCATACATCTACAAGAAACACCAGGGTAAATTTCATACAGCTTCTACTTAACATCATTCTACTGAAGTTGAGAATTTCGGGACAAATCGTAATTAAATGAGAAGCTATGCTTCTAGAGCTCAAAATAATACTCTCTAGTCATAAATAGCCTAGTTTTAAACAAGATAAAGTTTAATCTATCTACAGGAAGGGATTACCTTAATTGTTTAAGACATCTACCTCTGTAAGTAGTATCTTAATATTGTTGAATTTGTAAACTCTGGGCAGCACATGGTTGTGTTATATTCTCCCTTAAGAAATCTGAATGCCCATGTTCTGTTTTAAAAAAAAAAAAAAAACAGACAGGCTGACCTTCATGTTTTTATATTGAAAACTGAGAGGGTCAAATAAGATACTTCCCCAAAGAACAGGCCACCCTACTCTTACAGGGGTGGTTCTGTGATGGAGGACCAGTGGATAGAGCCAACATCTATTGAGGAAACAGCTCTGTATTTGTTTTTACCTAAATGAGAAGGAAAGGATGGTAGTCCATGCTTCTTTAAAAGATGGCAGGATTCTGATGCTTTTTTTCCCCCTAGAAAACTAGGCATTATCAATTGTGAGAAATGTAACTTTCTGTTGAACACTCTGAGATGAATTATTTACAAAGTTAACCCCTAGGCAAGTCCTTGAGTGGACCTATTATATAGTTACATGATATAAACCAATTAAACACCATAGAACATCTGTTAAAATTAATTACTTTGGTTAAGAAGTAGTTTCTTATGGGCCGTAGTAGATTCTGACAATAATTAGGTATCTAGCAGGACCAGCTGTCAGTTGAGTTCAATCCTAATTTGTGGTAATAAAACCAGTTTCCTTATATTTTTCTTTTTGATTTTAAAGGAATATGGTCTCAAAATTGTTTGACATCTTTCAGATAAAATTAAGAACAAGAGAATTTGCCAAACTTATTCCGGCTTTACAGCAAGAGGAATTCTTCTTTTCTGTGTAGATTCCCTGATTATTCTGATTTTTTAAGAGTATTAGGTTTGAAGTTCTATGTAAACATCTGTAGAAAAAGTTTTCATTGAGAATAAACAGGTTAGCTGGTGTTTGTGAACAGAGTAAAATAAAAAAAAACAGAGTAAAAATAATTTTAAAAATATGGAAAATATTACATAGTTCCTGATATATTTCTCCACAAAATTACAGAGAGTATATTAGTAATCTGTTGTGTGCTAGCTCTCCCTGAAGCCCACTGGCTTTCCTTTTTTTCTATTTTCTTTTTTAAAAATTATTTTATTTCATTATGTTAAAAACATTTAGCATGAGTTATACCCTCTTAACAAATTTTTAAGTATGTAATACATTATTATTAACTATAGATACAATTTTATTCAGCAATTCTATAGAGATTATTCATCTTGCTTGAATGAATTGGAATCATGCAATATTTGTCTTTCTGTGTCTGGCTTATTTCACTTAGCATAATGTCCTGAAGCTTCATCCACATTACAACACATGGTAGAATTTCCTTCCTTTTAAAGGTGGCATAGTATTCCATCATATGTGTAAACCACATTTTCTTTATTCATTCATCCATCAGTGGACATTTAGGTTGTTTCTACATCTTGGCTATGGTGAATACAGTCATAGCAACAAACATAGGAGTGCTAATATCTCCTCAAGATCCTGATTTCAATTCTTTTGAAGAAATTCCCAGAAGTGGGAATGCTGCATCATATGATAGTTCTATTTTTAATTTATTGGGGGAACAGCCACACTGTTTTCCATAGGACTGCACAATTTTGCCTTCTCACCAACAGTGTGCAAGGGTTCCCTTTTCTCTACAACCTTGCTAACACTTATCTTTTTTTTTTTTTTAATAATATCCACTCCAAAAGGTGGTAGGGTGATATCACTTTGTGGTTTTGATTTGCATTTCTCTGATTATTAGTCAGCTTGAACAATTTTTCATATTCTTGTTGGTCATTTACATGTTTTCTTTGAAGAAATATTTATCCAAGATCCAAGACCTTAGCCAACTTTTATTGGGTTATTAGGGGTTTTTATTTATGTTTGGGTTGCAGGAATTCCTCATATATTTTGAATATTAACCCCTTATCAGATATTTGGTTTGAAAATATTTTCTTCCATTCCATAGGTTGCCTTTACCCTTTGTTGAATGTTTCCTTTGCTGTGCAGGAGCTTTTTAGTTTGAGGTAGTTCAATTTGTTTACTTTTGTTTTTGTTGCCTGTGCATTTTGTGTTATATCCATGACTCATTGCCAAGATCTCTTACACTTTTTCTAGAACTTTTTTACAGTTTTGAACCTTAAATAAATGCCTATAATCCATTTTGACTTGATTTATGTGTATGGCATAAGATATGGGTCCAAATTCACTTTTTTGTATATGTATATCCAGTTTTCCAACACCATTTGTTAAGAAACTATCCTTTCTCCATTATGTATTCTTGGAACCCCTGTCAAAAATCAGTTGAACATATATGAGTGAATTTATTTCTGGGCTATTTCTGTTCATTGGACAATATGTCTGTCTTTGTGCCAGTATCATCCTGTTTTGATTACTGTAGCTTTGTTATACATTCTAATATCAAGGAAGTTTGACGTCTCTTTCTTTGTTTTTGTATCTCACAAATACAAAAGATTAATTAGGCTATTCTGAGTCTTTTATGGTACCATATGAATTTTAGAATTATTTTTTTCTATTTCTGTGAAAATGTCATTGGAATTTGAATAGGGATTGCACTGAATCTGTGGATTTCTTTGGGTGGCATTTACATTTTAACAATATTAATTTTTCCAGTTCATGAACATGGGATGTCTTTACATTTGTCTATGTCTTAATTTCTTTCATCAGTGTTTTATAGTTTTTAGTATACAAGTCTTTCATCTCCTTAGTTAAGTTTATTCTTAGGTGTGTTATTCTTTTTGATACTATTGTATATGAGATAGTTTTCCTAATACCTGTTCCATACAGTTCATTGTTATTGTATAGAAATACAATTGATTTTTGTATGTTGTTCTTTGTGTCATGTAACTTGACTGAATTTATCAGTCCTAACATTTTTTAAATGGAATCAAATGGAATCTTTAGGGTTTTCTTATATATAAGATCATGTTGTCTGCAGACAGGGACAATTTTACTTCTTCTTTTCCAATTTGGATGTGTTTTTTTCTTCCTCTTGCCTAACTGCTCAGCTAGAACTTCTAGTACTATGTAGAATAGAAAGAATAGAAATAGTAAGAGTGGGCACACTTGTCTTGTTTCTTATTTTAGAAGAGAACCTTCCAGTTTTTCACTATTGAGAATAATGTTAACAATGGGCTTTTCATATATGGCCTTTGTTGTGTTGAGGTAATTTCCTTCTATTTCTAGTTTGTTATTTTTATTATAAAAAGGTGCTGAATTTTGTCAAATGCCTTTTCTGCATGCATTAAGATGATCATGTGATTTTTATCCCTTATTCTGTTAGTTGTGGTATGTCACATTAATTGATAAGGGTATGTTTGAACCATTCCTGCATCCCAGGGATAAATCCCCCTTAGTCCTGGTATATGGTCCTTTCAATGTGCTGTTGAATTGGGTTTCTAGTTTTCTTTGTTTTGTTTTGTTTTGCTTGTTTGTTTTGCAATGGAGTCTCACTCTGTCACCCAGGCTGTAGTGAAGTGGCATGATCTCTGCCCACTGCAACCTCCGTCTCTGAGGTTCAAGCAATTCCTTGCCTCAGCCTCCCAAGTAGCTGGGATTACAGACGCCCGCCACCACATCCAGCTAATTTTTGTATTTTTAGTAGAGACGGGGTTTCACTATGTTGGCCAGGCTGATCTTGAACTGCTGACCTTGTAGTCCACCTTCCTCAACCTACCAAAATTCTGGGATTATATGTGTAAGCCACAATTCCCCACCTCTAGTACTTTGTTATGAATTTTTGCATTTATGTTCATCAGGGTTATTGGCTTGAAATTCCTTTTCTTGTGTGTCCTTATCTAGTTTTTGTACGAGTTTAATGTTGTCCTAATAAAGTTCATTTGCCAGTGTTACCACCTCGTCAATGTTTTGGAAAAGTCTGAAAAGTAGCATTAATTCTTCTTTAAATGTTTGGGAGAATTCATCACTAAGGTCATCTTATCCTGAGCTTTTCTTTGTTGGGAGATTTTTGATATCTTCATTCCTTAGTCTTGGTGGTGGTATGTTTCTAGAAATTTATTCATTTCTTCTAAGTTATAGTTTGCTGTCATATAATTAGTCATAGCAGCCTTTAGTTTCCTTTTTTATTTTTGTTGCATCCCTTGTAATGTCTCTTCTTTCATTTCTGACTTTACTTATTTTAGTCTCTTAATTTTTTTTAGGTTATCTAACTAATGGGGTTTTCAACTTTATCTTGTCAAAAAAAAAAAACCCATAACTCTTTAATTTCATTTTCTATTGTCTTTCTATTTTTTATTTCTGCTATAATATTTTGTTATTTTCATCCATCTGCTTTGAGTTCAATTTGTTCTGTTGTTTTTTTTTTTTTAATTGTACTTTAAGTTCTGGGGTACATGTGCAGATCTTGCCGGATTGTTGCATAGGTACACACATGCTATGGTAGTTTGCTGTCTCCATCCCCTTGCCACCTACATCAGACATTTCTCCTTGTGTTATCCCTCCTCAACCTCCCCACCACCCGCTATCTCTCCCCTAGTCCCCCACCCACCCCCAACAGACCCCAGTGTGTGATGTTCCCCTCCCAGTGCCCATGTGTTCTCATTCTTCAACACCCTCCTATGAGTGAGAACATGAGGTGCTTGGTTTTCTGTTCTTGTGTCAGTTTGCTGAGAATGATGCTTTCCAGATATATCCATGTCCCTACAAAGGACACAAACTCATTGTTTTTTATGGCTGCATAGTATTCCATGGTGTATATGTGCCGCATTTTCTTTGTCCAAACTGTCATTAATGGGCATGTGGGTTGGTTTCAGGTCTTTGCTATTGTAAATAGTGCTGCAATGATCATACGTGTGCATGTGTCTTTATAATAGAATGATTTATAATCCTTTGGGTATATACCCAGTAATGGGATTCCTGGGTCAAATAGCATTTCTATTTCTAGATCCTTGAGGAATAGCCACATTGTCTTCCACAATGGTTAAACTAATTTACACTCCCACCAACAGTGTAAAAATGTTCCTATTTCTCCACATCCTCTCCAGCATCAGCTGTCTCCAGATTTTTTTAATGATCACCATTCTAATTGGTGTGAGATGCTATCAATGTGGTTTTGATTTGCATTTCTCTAATGACCAGTGATGACGAGCATTTTTTCATGTTTGTTGCCCTCATATATGTCTTCTTTTGAAAAAAATGTCTGTTCATATCCTTCACCCACTTTTGAATGGGTTTGTTTTTTTTTCTTGTAAATCTGCTTTAGTTCTTTGTAGATTCTGGATATTAGCCCTTTGTCAGATGGGTAGATTGCAAAACTTTTTCTCATTCTGTTGGTTGCCAGTTCACTCTGATGATTGTTTCTTTTGCTGTGCAGAAACTCTTAGGTTTAATTAGATCCCATTTTTCTATTTTGGCTTTTGTTGCCATTGCTTTTGGTGTTTTAGTCATGAAGTCCTTGCCTATGCCTATGTCCTGAATGGTATTGCCTAAGTTTTCTTCTAGGGTTTTTGTGGTGTTAGGTCTTATTTTAAAATCTTTAATCCATTTGGAGTTAATTTTAGTGTAAGGTGTCAGGAAGGGGTACAGTTTCAGCTTTCTGCACATGGCTAGCCGGCTTTCCCAACACCATTTATTAAACAGGTAATCCTTTCCCCATTGCTTGCTTTGGTCCGGATTGTCAAAGATCAGATGGTTGTAGATGTGTGGCATTACTTCCGAGGCCTCTGTTCTGTTCCATTTGTCTATATTTCTATTTTGGTACCAGTATCATGCTGTTTTGATTACTGTAGCTTTGCAGTATAGTTTGAAGTCAGGTAGCGTGATACCTCCAGCTTTGTTCTTTTGATGAGGATTGTCTTGGCTATGTGGGCTCTCTTTTGGTTCCATATGAAGTTTAAGGTAGTTTTTCCCAGTCCTGTGAAGAAGGTCAATGGTAGCTTAATGGGGATAGCATTGAATCTATAAATTACTGTGGGCAGTATGGCCATTTTCACAATATTGACTCTTCCTAACCAGGAGCATGAAATGTTTTTCCATCTGCTAGTGTCCTCACTTATTTCCTTGAGCAGTGGTTTATAGTTCTCTTTGAAGAGGTCCTTCACATCTTTTGTTAGTTGTATTCCTAGGTATTTTATTCTCTTTGCAGCAACTGTGAGTGGGAGTTCACTCATGATTCGGCTCTCTGTTTGTCTGTTATTGGTGTATAGGAATGCTTGTGATTTCTGCATATTGATTTTGTATCCTTGGACTGTGCTGAAGTGGCTTATCAGCTTAAGGAGATTTTGGGCTGAGACAATGAGGTCTTATAAATATACAATCATGTTATCTACAAATAGAGACAATTTGACTTCCTCATTTTCTAATTTGAATACCCTTTATTCTTTTTCTTGCCTGATTGTTCTAGCTAGAACTTCTAATACTATATTGAATAGGAGTGGTGAGAGAGGGCATCCTTGTCTAGTGCCAGATTTCAAAGGGAATGCTTCCACTTTTTGCCTGTTCAGTATGATATTGGCTGTGGATTTGTTGTCAATAGCTTTTATTAGTTTGAAATACATTCCACGGAAACCTAGTTTCTTGAGAGTTTTTAGCATAAAAGGCTGTTGAATTTTGTCAAAGACTTTCTCTGCATTGAGATGATAATGTGGTTTTTGTCTTTGGTTCTGTTTATGCAATGGATTACGTTTGTAGATTTGCATGTGTTGAACCAGCCTTGCATCCCCAGGATGAAGCCTACTTGATTGTGATGGATGAACTTTTTGATGTGCTGTTGCATTCGGTTTGCCAGCATTTTATTGAAGATATTTGCATCAGTGTTCATAATGGATATTGGCCTCAAGTTTTCTTTTTTAGTTGTGTCTCTGCCAGGTTTTGGTACCAGCATGATGTTGGTCTCATAAAATGAGTTAGGGAGGATTCCCTCTTTTTGTATAATTTGGAGTAGTTTCAGAAGGAATGGTACCAGCTGCTCTTTTTATGTCTGGTAGAATTTGGCTGTAAACCCGTCTGGACCTGGACTTTTTTTGGTTGGTAGGCTATTAATTGCTGCCTCAACTTCAGACTTTGTTATTGGTCTATTCAAGGATTCAATTTCTTGGTTTTGTCTTGGGAGAGTGTTAAGTGTCCTGGAATTTAACCATTTCTTCCAGATTTACTGGTTTACATGCATAGAGTTGTTTGTAGTAATCTCTGATGGTAGTTTGTATTTCTGTGGAATCGGTGGTGATATCCCCTTTATCATTTTTTTATTGCATCTATTTGATTCTTCTCTCATTTCTTTTTTATTAGTCTGGCTAGTGGTCTATTTTGTTGATCTTTTCAAAATACCAGCTCCTGGAGTCACTGATTTTTTTGAAGGATGTTTTGTGTCTCTATCTCCTTCAGTTCTGCTCTGATCTTAGTTATTTCTTGTCTTCTGTCAGCTTTTGAGTTTATCTTGCTCCTCTAGCTCTTTCAATTTTGATGACATGGTGTCAATTTCAGATCTTTCCTCGCTTCTCACGTGGGCATTTATTGCTATAAATTTCCCTCTAGACACTGCTTTAAATGTGTCCCAGAGATTCTGGTACATTGTGTCTTCATTCTTGTTGGTTTGGAAGAACATCTTTATTTCTGCCTTCATTTCATTGTTTATTGAGTCATCATTCAGGAGCAACTTGTTCAGTTTTCATGTGGTTTGGAGGTTCTGGATGAGTTTCTTAAACCTGAGTTCTAATTTGATTGCACTGCGGTCTGAGAGACTGTTATGATTTCTGTTCTTTTGTACTTGTTGAGGAATGGTTTACTTCCAATTATGTGATCAATTTTAGAGTAAATGTGATGTGGTGCTAAGAAGAATGTATATTCTGTGGATTTGGGGTGGAGAGTTCTGTAGATGTCTATTAGGTCTGCTTGGTCCAGATCTGAGTTCAAGTCCTGGATATCCTTGTTAATTTTCTGTCTCGTTGATCTGTCTAATATTGGCAGTGGAGTGTTAAAGTCTCCCACTATTATTGTGTGGGAATCTAAGTCTCTTTGTAGGTCATTAAGAACTTGCTTTATGTATCTGGGTGCTCCTGTATTGGGTGAATATATATTTAGGGTAGTTAGCTCTTATTGTTACATTGATCCTTTACATTATATAATGCCCTTCTTTGTCTCTTTTGATTTTTGTTGGTTTAAAGTCCGTTTTACCAGAGACTAGGATTGCAATCCCTACTTTTTTTTTTTCTCTCCATTTGCATGGTAAATCTTCTTCCATTCCTTTGAGTCTATGTGTGTCTTTGCACAAGAGATGGGTCTCCTGAATGATTTGTTCTTCTTTTTCAAGATTCTTGGGGAATAAAATGAGGTTCTGTATTTGAAATCCTTCTCCTTTTTAATGTAAGTGTTTATCTCAAAGAATTGCCCTATAACTACTGCTTTTGCTGAATCCCATAAATTTTGACATGTTCTGTTTTCATTTTCATTTTGTCTAGAGATATCTTCTGATTTCCTTTTTTTATTTCTTCTTTGGACCAAGTGGTAGTTTAAGAGTGTCTTGTTTAGTTTCCACATCATTGTGAATTTTGTACTATTCCTTCTGCTATTGATTTCCAGTGTCATTCCATCATGGCCAGAAAATATACTTTGCACAATGTCATTCTTCTTAAACTTGTTAAGACTTGTTTCTGTGACCCAACATATGATCTACAATGGAGGGAGATTGGTATGCACTTGAGAAGAATGTGTACTCTGCTCCTGTTGGGTGAAATGTTCTGTATATGTCTGTTATTCTGTTTCCCTACTGATTTGGATGTTTTGTCCACTGTTAAAAATAGGGTGTTAATGTCCCCTACTATTTTCTATTTTTCCCTTCAGATCTGTCAATATTTTAATATATATTTAGGTGCTTTGATGTTGGGTACATTCACATGTGTAAATGTTGTGTTTTCCTGATGGATTTACCTTTATAATTATAAAATTCCCTCTTTGTCTTTGTCATACTTTTTGACAAAGTCTATTCTCTCCAATATAATATTGATGCTTCTGCTCTCTTTTGGTTACCATTTGTATAAAACATCTTTTACTACCCCTTCATTTTCAGGCTATATGTGTTCTTAAATCTAAAGTAAATTTCTTATAGACAGTAGTCGAGTCTTATTTTCTTTCAACCACTCTCTATCTTTTGATTGAGGAGTTTAAGCCATTCATATTTAAAATATTTATCAACAGAGCAAGATTTACTAATACCAATCTGTTGTTTTCTGTTAATCAAATAGTTGTTAAAAACCATTTCCTCTCTTGCTGTCTTCCTCTGTGTTTTGGATTTTTTGCATTTACACTTTTATCCTTTTTCTTTTTCTTTTGTTTAACTTCTATGGATATTTTTTTGTGTGGTACATAGAATTAACCACCATAAGTACCAAGATACTCAATCATGTAACTTTTCCAGCGGGTCATTTTGGATGACCAGTTATATCTCAAGGTGGGGAAAAAAAGCAGTCCTGAATATATATTAAAACATTTGATAAAGACATAAGTAAAGGGAGACAGAGGTTTTCTTATAATGACTCCATAAAGGAGGCAAGCACAGTCACTGGGCTTGCTTTCTGAATTAAGGATCTCCAACCGAGATCAGTTCAAATGTGAGTGTCTGTATTCTCTTTGCCTGACTCTGATTTGTTGGGTTTTTTTAAAATGAAAAATCTGTGATACGAAAATTTTTGAGGTTATATTTGGAAAGTTCTTAATATTGGTGGCTCTATTTCACAGATGAATCATCAGCTACAACTGGCATGGGGATGACAATATTTGACACAACCCATGACATTTGTACCATATGCTATTTCTCAGATCCTGTTCATAGAATTAAAAAAAAATAAGCACAGAACACCAAATCCTAGGTTAGACTAGAATTTGTAGCCACATCATCCACATTACACTAACTGCATAGATGAGCTGACTGACTGGGGTAAGAATTAGTGATAGGAAGCAATAAAGCATTACTTGTATCACTTAATCATATAAACAGACTCTACTCTTAGCTGTGCCACTTGACTGAGTACTCTAGGCAAGACATGTCTCTGTAAAACTAGTTTTCTCTCTGTAAAGCAGGGATATAGCTTTGGCTTTTTCCCCCGATGGGATTTGCACAAACCTGCTACAGGAGGAAACCATACAGATATTCAAGTAATATTGTTACATGAAAGTCAAAGACTATAGAAAACTTTGCCTGACAGCAGCTTTTCAAATATAGATTTATGGGCCATTTCAGGTATTGATAGCCACAACAAACTTATTAACATTGGAGAGCCACATTGAAAACTCATTTCGAGAGAATATTTACTAAAATTATTCTAGTCCCACCTACCCTAATTTGAAATTGGAAACATGAAACATGGAAATTCACACATTCTTACAGATTAGCAAATTGACTACTTTAATTAATTCTTCTTTATTGGATACACGACAAAAATTTCCCTGATGTATTTTCTATCTCAGAATATATGAATTGGTTGCTATAGGTTTTACAAGCTAAATAAATCCTCAATATTATGAAACTCTGAAATCAGATCTTTGTTAATAGATTAAAATTGTTATCTTAAAAAACGGTGAATTGTGCACATTAGTTACACAATGCTATAGTTGCATTTTATTTGCTTATAAAGTATCTTCATTTGAAATCTAATCTCCAAATAAATACACCTAGTCCTTTAATTCAATACAATTAGCAAATTTTCTCATGAAGTAGCTAATTGGAAAAACCTTAATAGATATGTTATATCTCTTATTGCTATGGCACATTGCTGGTTATATGACCATTTTTATAATGTCAGAAATTCAGACAAACAGAATATTAGTGCATCAATATAGATCATTACAAGAGTATTTGAAGAAGAAATAAAAAAGCTCATGTCTCTGAAGCACATCCTCACACAGTTTAAAAATAGACAAAGGCATTACTAGCAACTGAATCTACTCAGCAATTGCAGGAAAAGGAAAAGAATGATTTTATTGCAATCTTTTTTAAGTGGGGAGTGCAAAGACCATTTTTGTACAATAGCAAAAGCTTGAGATTTTAGTATATTGGGCTTCATTATCAGTGACATTATCTGATCATTAATTTATTATTTTTAACAATAATTGCATCAATCTCCTCTATCATTCTCCTAAAGCCATCTGACATTCTTCTTTTTATCATTATTATCATACTTAAAGTTCTGGGATACATGTGCAGAATGTGCAGGTTTGTTAAATAGGTATACATGTGTCATGGTGGTTTGCTGCACCCATCAACCTGTCATCTACATTAGGTATTTCTCCTAATGCTTTCCCTCATTTATCTTCCACCCTCTGACATGCCCCATTGTGTGATGTTGCCCTCCTGTGTCCATGTGTTCTCACTGTTAAACTCCCACTTATAAGTGAGAACATGTGGTGTTTGGTTTTCTGTTCCTGCGTTAGTTTGCTGAGAATGATGGTTTCCAGCTTCATCCATGTTTCTGCAAAGGACAAAACTCACCCTTTATTGTGGAAGACAGTGTGGTAATTCCTAAAGGATCTAGAACTAGAAATACCATTTGACTCAGCAATCCCATTACTAGGTATATACCTCAAGGATTATAAATCATTCTACTATAAAGACACATGCACACATATGTTTATTGCAGCACTATTCACAATCGCAAAGACTTGGAACCAACCCAAATGCCTATCAATGATAGACTGGATAAAGAAAATGTGGCACATATACACCATGTATGTAGCCATCTGACATTCTTATTCATAGTAAGTCAGAATTAATTTTACTTTGAGAATTGTTTCTAGAATTTTCTAACACTGCTGAAATCACTGAACATATTCAGCATGTCACAAACCAGGAATGAGAATTGTTAGGTGATCAGAAAAATGTCAAGGTTCATGATGAATTTTCTCCATCATGGACAAGTTACATGGTGCAATTAAATAAAATGTATAGAGCATTCCAAAGGAGCAATTATTCAGCCACATAATTCTTGGGTAATCTTGAGAAGATCCCTCAACCTTCAACAGTTAAAATGCTAGGGGTATCAGTAACTTTGTATGCATTTCTGGTTATTATTTGATAAAACAGTTATATGAGTTTTACAAATCAAAATCCAAATTGAAGGAGCCACAGAAATGCAAATTAGCAGAATTCTCTTCAAAATAAATTTAACTAAGAAGTAAGGACTTAGTGAGCACCTACAGTATAAACAGCAAAGAAAAATGAAAACAGCAAATCAGACATAAATCAGGATGGACACCTGAGTGTGTGCCATGAAAAGGTCCGAGAAGTCCTCTACAAAGCATGAAAAACTAATTATGCTACAACAAAATAATAATCACATTCTCTCCGTGAGGATAAGTAAAGAACAACTGTGCTAGGCCTACAAAATTATTCTGCAGCGTAAGAAAAATATATTAAGTAATGGTAAGGATCTAAAATAAAAGTCACCTTTCTAAAAAAAATTAATGGCAAGAATTAAAATTTTAATTGTATACTTCAAGTTCTCAGTAAGATAAAAGAAAGACACTGTCTTTTTAAAGTAAAATATTATAAGAGGAGTACAGACTAAGATAAAGCAAACCTGAATGAAAATTACAAATATAGTAATTAAAAATCATAATTAGTGTAGCCTTAAATTACTTTGAAATTTATTTTGCTATATGGTAAAAAGTAGTATTTGAATTTTTTAATCCCTGAAAAATTTGCTATATAATAATTTCTTCTGCTGATAATCATAGCAATTTTATCATATACTAAATATTTTAAACACTAAATTATTTTCCTTGACTATCTATGAAATCACAAATTTACTATCCAATTTTGCACCAGTAAAACACAATCTTAATGTAGGGAGTTTTATAACACAGTAAAATGGGTAAAGAAAAGTCTCCCCTAAATTTTCATCTTTTCAAAACACATTTTAAAATTATTCTCGAAATCATTTCATTGAATCAAATTAACCTTCCAACAAATTTAGTTGAGATTTTTACTGAAATTGCCTTAAGCAAATTTATTAGTTCTGAAACTCAAGAGCACCCATCAGTCAAAAAAGAATCCAAAATAAAAAACACAAGAATATAAATGATGATTATTTTCAAGTAATGGAACTTTGGGTCATTCCAAATTTCTTCTTGACACCTTTTTGTGTTTTTCATACCTTCTACAATTATTATATTGTAAAATATTATGTATGTATATTACATAATTATTATTATGACCAAGAATTGCTTACCTATAGTAGTATAGTAAATCATAGATTCAACACTGCAGTGAATTGAATCATAGAAATATCTAACTTATTTTTAAGATGCTTCTAGAACCCAGCTGAAAATGATAGAGTTCATGATAATTAATAGAGATATGTGGGGACAGGAAAAATAATATATTAATTTTCTTATATTTCATAGGAGTCAAATGTTATATTTTATCTTTAATCATTATATAAATACAGATTTAAGAATACATTTAAATATTTAAAGTATATTAGGAAAAAATCAGGATGCCTAATTTTCCAAATATTTGAGGACGAAATACTATTAATTAACTCTACCATATATTGAGGGCATATCATGTCCTGTTTAATCCTCGATCCACTCCAGGAGATGGGAACTATTACAACAGTGGTAAAAACGACAGCAAGCCATAAAACTTAGCAGATATGGGATTTTAATTATTGGTTGTTTGATTCCACAGTGTTTTGTCTTAAACTCCATATATACTCCCTTACACAGTACTATCCCACAATATCTCACAATAATATCCATAATATGTGAAATTGAATATTTAGGTCCGTTTCTGTGAAATCACTTCTCTTCCACTGATGAATCTGTTAATTGTATTTTAGAGGACATTTTACTATCAGGATTAACAACGATTTTTTCCAATGTGCAACACAGCATGTTTCTACATTTATCTAAGTTTTTCATGGATCTCTGTAAAGTTTTAAAGTTTCTTCATGTAGATCCCTAGACACTTGTGAAGGCTATTCCTAGAGATTGTATATTTACAGCAACAACTTAAACAGAACTTCTTGCATTACATGTTCTATTATGTTTTTGCTCATCTATAGTAATGTTACTCATTTTTGTATATTTGTTTTAAAAATCTGGTTACTTAGCTAAACTCTCAATAATTCTGATTTTTCAATTGATTCTCTTTAGTTTTTCTAGCTAGACAATCATATCAGCTATAGATTTTATTTCTTCCCTTCTTTCTTATTTTTGATGATCGTTACTGAATTGGTTAGAATTTTCCAGAATAATAATTGTTATAGCAGGTGTCTTTGTCCTAGTTCTGACTCTTTAAAAAAAAAAAAAAAAAGCCAGGACTAATTTTCAGCCACTTTGTTTGCATGCTTCTAGGCAAATGAAGAGCTACTGTCCTGACATCCCTAAGAAGCCCCCAGACTCCCATCAAAAATGTCAGTGCTTAGCACAGCAGGGAACTTTAAAGAACTCTGCCTCAGCACAAAGGCTCCTGGCCATCCTGATCAATGGTGCCTGTACTGTGCCTGACAATGGTTAAAGCTTCTCATGTTTCATAGTTAGGAACAGGCTGTTAGGTGAGGATATATAGCTGTAAATACATTAAGAAGGAATTATTTTCTTCCCTAGTTTAATAGCATGTCGAATAAGTATGTCAACATATTTCTTGATACAATGCCACACAGCTATTTAGAATGGCATTTAGAGAGGTTATGTTTTAGCACAGGGAAGTGCTACGCTATGACAAATTTTAAAAATCACAGATTTTATGTACATTTGAAAAACAAATATATTTCTTAAATGCTTAAAACAGAGATTTAGAAATACAAAATATTAGTGATGATTGTCTTGGGGGACAGTTTTGGCTTTGTCCGCCTTCCCACTTTTGTAGTTTCCTTTTTCCTTTACAAAATGAGTCTGCAGTACTTCTATACCAAGAAAAAAACAAATGCCTTTATGCTGAGAAATGAATGTAATTTCATGCTCTCACAAATGTTGAGACAATTTGTACATATGTAAATTAAATGAAAATAATTACTGAGAAACATGTGGGGGAAAAAAGTACAAAAAATCAGTTTACACTGAAACATAGGCCTGCAGCAGAATACACAGTAGTAGAAATTATTCATTTATTATTTACAGCCCCTGATGGTTCTGATAAAGATTTCAGATTGTTTATAAGATTTGATGAGGTCAAAAGCTGGAAAACTTCTGACAAATCTCCTTGGAGAATACAGGTGAATTTGGCACACATTGGTCCCAATGCTTTAATATTGTGTATTTTAGTATATCTATGTGAATACCAGTCACTCTTAGAACTGCATAGAGTTCTGAGTCAAAGCAATGTTAAACACATACTGACAGTATTCTGAAAGCAGTAATTGTGCTAGGCAGTAAAAACAAACCAGCATTGATACTTGACATCACTTGAACCCACCTATTCACTTTACTTCCTTGTTAGAAGAGCTGAAAAACAATGTTTAATGAATCATTTTCTTTCACTGTTTGTCTGCAAGCACTCCCTGAAAGAAATAAAGATTTCAGGCTTCCCAGCCGCTTTCAGGTATAACAAAGAAAATAACTGCAGTATTCTCTAATGCAGAATCACAAAACGTAATTGAAAGACAGCAGTGGCCATGCATTCGGTAGTTAAGGGGCTGTGAACCAAGCCACCCTCCACTCAGCAATAAAACTCGCAGTGCCAGCCGCCAACCAAAAGCTCCAACAATAGTCAAACTTTACCTGGTGTCCATGACATTTAATTTGATCTGAGTGTGAATTAATCTAATAAAAGTCTTGCATTCTCATTAATTTAAATTAGCACAAAAATTGGGTATATTAGACTATGACAGTACACTTGGGCCTAAATAACATGTTGCCACACATCTTTGTAATTTCTACAAACAACCACCAAGGAAAAGTTAGCCAAGGAAGTTTACTAAGAAACAGTAATTAGCTTGTGAGACTTACGATAAGTTATTACCTCTCCAAGCCTCAATTTGCTGAACTCTAATCATGAGATGATGATGACGATACTTTCCTCATGAGGTTGTTGTAACGCTTAAATGAAATAAAATGACCTACATATAGTGCTTAGCATAATACCAATATGTCATTTTGTAATCACTGCATAAACATGTGCTGGTCTGTGCCCCACTAGGGGAGCATTTCATTTTTCTCTTTAATGAAGAGAATGTTCTAAATGATCTGCTACAATGCCAGCCAGTATACTTCTAAACTAGAAAAGAGAAAGCCTAAATCCAGCAATCCCATGGAACCATTTTAAATTACTATCAAATGGCCAAGGGACTTGCCCAGGCAAATAGAGATGACAGCAGAACCCAGAGGTGCTGCTCCTTAACAACCAGCTTGAACATTCAGCCAGGATAATGTGCTTAAAATGAATGGAGGTCAAGTGAGTAACGCAGTTTCTTAAATGCTAACAGGAAAATGGGAGGTGAATGTATGAAATTGTCAGACTAGACAGGCTGCATAATGTTTCCAATTCTTGCTGGGAAGTATATGCATATCAAGGGTAAATCTGCTTTATCAAATGATTCTTAGAAAAGTAAATTCATACCTCATGCAGCTGTGTCCAACTAACTAAAAATGTGTATTAAAGAGTTGAAAAAACTCTTTTCTGACCATCCTCTTGTAAAGGTTCTGAAAACTTCATAAAATCAGCACCTCTACCCAGTGGAATGCTGGCCCACTAACTGTCCCAGTGAAAGACTTTAACTAGAACATCAGGTAAATTGAGAAATTAGGGTTCCTGTTTTTTATTTGCCAAGATGTTCTGCCTTGATGAAACCAGTAGCAACTGTGAGTGCTGGAAACTGTGAATTTCCATAAATAACCTCATTTTAATTTCACACTTCTTATAACTTTCAGATCAAAAACCTAGACTATCCTAGGTCTTCTGTGTGGTTCATCTGTTAGTTCCTGTGAATCAATTTATAGTTAGCCCATTGAATCATTCCTCTTCACAATAAAGCAGAAAGTTGACTAATATATTTGAAAATTTATAGAATGTTAAAGCTAAAAAGTCCTTAAGATTTTCAGTCTGAAACCCTCACTATCTAGGTAAATTAAAAAAAAAAAAAATAGTGGCACAGAGAGGTTAAGGCACTTGATCAAATTTGCACAGCAGATTAATTTCTAAATGAGTAAGTGACACTAGCAATGAGCATTTTGATGCTTTTTGAATATTAGTGGTTTTCAAATAACTTTTAAAGCAGAAATTTGTATCATTTTTAAATAAAATCCTATACAGAACTCCAACACATATTGGTGCAAAAACAATTGTGGCTTTTGCTATTGAAAGTAAAGGTGAAAGCTGCAATGACTTTTGCATCAACCTAAAAATAATCAGAGAGGCCTGCTAAAGGCCAGAGTAGGAATTGGCTAACCCAGCTTCTTCTTGCCCCTCTTCTCACTTATTTTCCCTCCCTAAATCCTTTCCCAATTCTGTCCTGGATAACTCCTTTGCAAAATCTTGGGATTTGATGGAGCAAACTCTGAAAATATTAGTGCATATCATCATGGCCATTCTACCTTTTCTGCTAAAATACTCCTTGTCTGTGTCTTCACTATTGAGTTATTTCATTATTGGGGATTATCCTCTGTACTCACTGAACACATCCCTAGAGCCAGAGGCTCCTAGACTCCTGTCCCCCGTTCCTTTTCTTTTCCACCTGTTTCTGCTCCTGCATGTATGCAATTTAATTATTTCTGCTGGTGTTTCCTCTGCATTTAGGCCATAGCCATGGACAATTTTATTAACTGTTTTGAAAGTCTGAGCAAATCTATTTTATTTTAAAACATATCAAAGCAAAGAAAAACAGATTTTCTGGTTCAAAATGTCAATACTGTTTTATAGTTGGCCCCTTCTTAACTTGGCAGTCTGTTGGAAAGAAAAAAAAAAATGGAAATGTTCTTTCCTGGAGTTTCATCATTCTGATAGTGACCTAAGTGAACTTATTCTCCAGGGACTTGAGAAGCCCGGGCGTCACCAGGAGACAAAACTCAAAACCAACATGTATCATTACTTTAGGCTTTGGAAAAATCACCGGCTTGAAAAACCAATTCAGGGTATTCCAACTGAAAGCAACAGACAGAAAAAGAGTACTCGTAATTTCTAATTGCTTCATATTTAAATATACTACAAGCTCAATGCAATTTTTTTCATATTATAGTATATACACAATAAAAATAATAGTCTGCATTCCCTAGAATACTTTATTTCCCCTATTCACTCAATGTTTCCTGTCAGTATTTGGGAAAGGACACTTTTTGCCATGTGAGGATTATCCTGTACATTAAAAGACATTTAGCATCACCAACCTCCACTCGCTAAAGGTCAATAATGCCACCCTCTGATCACTGTGGCAACCAAAAATGCCCCTATATTTTCTAAACACCTGCTAGGAGTACAGAACCATCTCCGATTGAAAACCAATCATTATTCCTTTCCTGCTTTTCCCTAGACTAGACCAAGTACCCCTTGTCACGTTCCCATAACACCTTCGCATTTCTTTGGCACTGTCCTTAATAAAGTGTATTAGAAATATCCATTTATGCATCTGTTCCCCTTGTTCTTCACCCCATCTATGAATGATTTGATGGCAGAATTAATATCTGAGCCTTTCTATCCTAGTAAATGCTCAATGAATGTTCAGCAAATAAAATGAATAAAACAAAGACATATACAGAGAATCTAGTCTATGCTAAAGAAAAAAGGGGGGAATATTTTTGAATTGTGCAAAACTTTGGAACTTTCATCATCTCGACTCCCCAAAAACGATCCCCAAATTGGTAATTTTGGAAAAACTTTGTGGAGGCATTATTCTTTTTTGGAAAAACTCATATTATTACTTTCTAACTGCTTTTGAACCTCTTTGCTATCATCATTAATAAGAAAAAATCTGATTCTACCACCAATCACAAATCCAAATAATTAAACTAGTCCTATGAAGATTTTGGTATGGTTTTAAAACCTCTACGTGTAAAGTATTATTTTTTTCTATTCATTATCCCTATGTAAAAGCATGAGGACCCAGTAGGTAGCATAGTCAAATTGGTTGCAAAAAATGAAATAAAAACCCATATTTTACCTTAAGGGAATTTCAGATACCAACACCAAAAAAAAAAAAAAAAAAAAAGGAGTATAACAGTGAATTGGAAGGCTTCATCAGGGTATGTAAATTATAAGAGACATACCTAAAACAAAAAGACCCAGAAAAGCACTCACAGATCTCTTATTGTGTGAAGTTTCCACATGGTTCAATGTATTAAACTTTCACTATTTAATCCCCCAAGAAGTGATTCTATCATTATCTCCATTGAACAGATAGGAAGGTAAGGTTCCCAGAGACTAAGTAATCTCCCTAGAGTCACAAAACACGTAAGTGGCAAAGTCGAGATTCAAGCTCAGATCTGACTGACACATCCAAGTTCTAAAACACCATGCTCATCATTTACCCATGCAAAGAGGGCTAGACTCTTTCTGCCAAATTAAAGGCACTTAAATGTAAGCTACTATATTGTATTATTGCTACAAAGTCACTCATTACATAGCCTTCATGTGTTACTGCTCCCACGTCACGGCCATTTTCTTAAGGGGAGAAGGTTTATGAATTTTTCGATACCTGCAATGTACAGGTGATGTGGTTTGCAGTAAAATGTTATTTAATCCTTATAATAAACATTCCTGTGTTTTCAGATAAGGAAATTAAGTTTCCAAGGTTAAGTCATCTGCTAAATATCACCTTTCTCTGAGATCATAAAACTAGGGAAGACTCAAACTGGGATTCCACAAAAGTAAGACCCACTATTCCATAGTGCTGCCTATATAATTTTTTAAAATAAAAAATATATTGGAAGAGACTCAGTTTTCTAAAATGTATAGAAATACTGGCTCAGGCAGTATTTACAAGATACCAAAATATAAATTAAAATAGCGAATCCTGTTAGGGCAATCACTTAGATTGGTAATAAAACCAAATGATAAAAATATTTCCAAAGAAAAAGAGAGAGGGAGACTTCCACTAAATTTATTTGTCTTTGTTTTTTTGTTTGTTTGTTTGTTTGTTTGTTTTTTAATAGAATTAAGAAGTAATCTAGAAGGGGATTTTTAAACTAATATTCCTCATCTTCAAACAAATTCTGGTCGACTGGCCAATACTCAGGAAAAATTTCATGATTAATAATTATATTGAATTATGTAAGTAGAGCTGTAGTTCTCATCTGAAAGCATTTTGTACTTTAGAACAGTCTTTTCTAATCAGTAAAGATTAGTGACAATATGTTTTGTATAAGTAATTATAAAACTGCCATGGTATTTAGTACACTTCATTATATTTTCAAGCATCAGACTCTCAGGTTATTAAATTAGACATGCTACCACTGGGAACTCTGGCAATTTTCCCTAATTAACAATAACAAAGGGAGATAAAAGGAAATATTGTTTCATGGTCCAAATGTACTCAGAAGGTAGGATCTTCTAAGAGCTACTATTCTTGGCAGTACTTGTGAAACACACACACACATCAGGCTCAACTTTCACTAAATAATATAAAGGAGGCACTCAATAAAAAAAAAAAAAGCAATGCTAGATGAAATCTCTCTTTTCCCCCTATTTGTGGTTTGGATGCTATTTCAACACAATTAGAATCAAAATGATCATTGAAGGAAATGTTGCAAGTTATATGTGGTCACCAACGAAATCAATACGGCATCTCAAATAACAGTTCCAATGGAACAAATTATGCATAATTTTTACCTTCACAACTCAATGATGCTTGAAATGAAATCCATTTATATCCTTTATGCACGTATGTCTTCATAGTTAGTGACTTAAAAAGGGGGGATTTTTATCAGCAAGATTTCTGCTACTGCACGTCCACCTCAACTTAAGGGGTAAAGAGTTGCTGAATAAATGTATCTAGATGCTTAAAGCACACTGTTTCTTAGCCTACAGAAAATAGCTACCTACTGGGTCCTCATGCTCCTACACAAGAGTAATAAATGGAAAAAAGAACATAATCCTCTATACAAAGAGGTTTTAAAACTGTATCAGAATCTTCACAGGTCTCAAAACTATAGTTTCGAAGAGAAAATTAGAGAAAAAAAATCTCTTAATTTCCCATCTCCCTCTCCTTTCCAATACAGAATGTTTTTTCTGGGATATTACCAAGTAAATATGGGCAAGATTAGACACAAGGAAATATTTACACTAAGTCGTGAAAATTAAGTCATAGAGACACATATATATATACACACAAGTATATGATATATATGTACATACTTTTTCTAGAATAATAATGATGGCTAACAATTACCATAGTACTATGTGCTAGAAACTGTTCTAAATGCTTTTCTACTAATTCATATAATCCTCATCAGGTAGGTAGTAATATGATCTCTGTTTTACAAATGAGAAAACAGAGGTAAAGAGACTTTCCCAAGGACGTAAGGGTTGAAGTCAGGATATAAACACAGGCAGTTTGTAGGAGCTGCTTAACATAGCCCAGACAATACTGTGTATGCTAACGCCTGCTACTGTCCAACTTCTTCAATATGCTTATCTTTGCTCTTCACTCCTACTCACACTGACTTCTTTTAGTCTACCCTATTCCATGTGCCCGCTGCAGGGCCTTTGAACATACTGTGCCCTCTTTCTGGATCACTCTGTTTACTCCTGTTCAATTTCAGCTTCTTTGTCACTTTCCCAGGAGCAGCCTTGCCTGATCTCCCTAATTACCTACTGCCATGATTAGAACTTCTGGCAGCACCATCAGCGCCATGCAGTCCTCCTTCAGAGAATATGATTACCCTTGTCTGTACAACCATGTGATAAACAATCAACTCTATCCAATGTTTCTGCCAATGCCCCATATATACATACACAGTATGTACTGAATGACTGTAAGGGGAAATAATAAATAGACTGCTATCATAGCCGCTGAGCAGCCACATTTTTCAGATGCACTTTTCTGAGTTTCAAAAATGAAAATTGCTCATGCATAAAAGAGACTAAAAGGAGAGGGGACATATCAGAGAATAGAGATTAGAGAAGGAGGGACTGTAGACCTCATTCACCTGTTTAGCTAACAATCACTAAGCATCTTCCTGTAAGTATCAAGTAATAGAGATATGATGATGACAGTTCTAAAAGGGAATAATTCGTGTTAAGTAATTAAACAATTGCAATATAATTTAAGGGCAACACACAGAGGGAGGAAGATGGAGCATCAACTCAACACGGGCTACAGTCAGGAAACTTTCCAGTGGCAAAGAAATCTCTAGCTAGGTCTAGGAGGAGGCAAATGCATTTTTCAGGCTGGCTGGAAAGAATTAGATAAAATCTTATCTTCAAAGTTATAGACACATGGGAGAACTGTGTTCAAGGGACCACAGAGGGTTTGGAAATGCAATAGTGTATTATAAAGCTGGGAATAAGTGGGAGAGAAGGCAGTTAAGCACTGGCCACAGCTGGGGGAAATTTTATACAATGCACAGGAGTCCTGACTATGTGCATGATAGTGAGTAAAGTTTGAATAGTCTGTCATAAATGTAAGACACACATAACATAAAATGGCACAGATTATTCTTCTATGCCTAAAATGTTTCTTCTTTGAACTTTACAAATTCTTCATGCATTCACCAGCCTGACCATATTTACCAATGCTCTTTACTCTCTCTACATTGGGCCTCTCTGGGTTTCTTTAACTTCTACAGCTTCAGGGATCCCTTCCACTGATTCGGAAGACACCATGTCTAACCCTGCACACTTTCTGAGTTTTATCCCCACAGTTTTTACTTTCATCTGGTATTTGAACTTGGTTTTTGGCTCCCTTTGTCCCAACCATTCAGTAGCTCCCCGTCATGACTTCCCTGTATCTACTAATATAATTTCATTCATTATTGGGGCCTCAAACTCACACCTTCCTCTCTTGTTGGGCAAGTGAAAAGTATGTTTATGCATATTAGAGGAATCTTGCTGGCAGCAATGTAGAAATTATATTTAGGTGGGAACTGCGGTGAGTACTAGAAAGGCCACTGCAGTCTTCCATCTTACTCCCCGCACCCTGACAGAGATATTCAAATATTTAAAAAGAACTACATTCTGGAAGAGGACTTTAGGTCCTGAATGTGGGTAAGGCTGCTACATACAGCTGTGTAGGTGGTACTATACACATCGGTTCCTGACAACGGGTTTTCCAGGAGCTGAAACCCCAGCCATGCTCTTATTTATCAAATCTTTTGTATCTGTACAGAGGGAAATACATTTTTCTAACTCAATAATAACAGTCCTATATTTAGAAGTCTAACAAGGCAAATAAAGTTTAAGATAATTCTGGAATTACATAACAGATATGCAGGGGGGAAAAGAGGAAACATCACTTCACTCAGACAAATGAGGTTGTCTGTATCTTTGGCAATTGGAGCAGAGGTCTCAGCTGACTGGCTGCTCCAGCTCCATATCAAGGTAAAGCCTGACAACCAACCCACCCCACCTCTCTTACACAGAGCCTACAACAGTCTTCTTTTCAATGTTGAGTAAAATGTATTAGGGAAGCAGATACAAATGCAATGCTAGTGGAAACTCAGGCCAGTTTATAGAATTAATCATCATACAATTGCATAAGAAACTTCTGCCAACCCTATACACTAATCAATCTAGTCTTTAAAATAATCTATGTAACTAAGGATCATTTCTTCAAGGAAAACAATCACATGAAAGAGAATAACCAGGAGAAATGATCAGACATTGACATCAGAAAAAAATAGAAATAATTTACTAAACAAGAAAGATTACTTTAGAAGTTTTGATATCCACAGAGAAATGTAAATGCATATTGTATCAAATGTTAGATCAAATGTTTGAATCTAGTTGGTGGATATAGAGTATTCACTATATCCACGTTTCAACATTTTTCTGTGTTCTAATATTTTTTAAAAGTTAGGTATAGTGCTAATCAAAAGATTGTAGTATTGGCAAAAGAATACATCAATAGATCAATAGAACAGAATAGAGAGCCCAGAAATGCAAAGCTTAGTCAACTAAGCTTTGAAAAGAAGTAATGTCAATACAGTGGAAAAAATATACTCTTTTTATAAAATGGCACTAGAGCCACAGGATATCCACAAGAATAAAAAAGAATCTAGACACAGACTTTACACTCTATGCAAAAATTAACTCAGAACAAATCACATATCTATGTCTAAAGCAATAACCTCCTCAAAGACAACATAAGAGAAAATTGAGACGATCCTGGGCTGGCTGATGACTTTTTAGTTACCACGCCAAAAGCACAACCCATGAAGTAATTCATAAGCTGAACTTCATTAAAATTAAATAGTTCTGCTCTTTAAGAGACACTGTTAAGATAATGAAAAAAATAGACTGAGAGAAAATATTTGCAAAAATATCTTGTCTAATAAAGAATTATTATTCAAAATATATAAAGAACTCTTAAAACTCAGCAATAGGAAAACAACCCAATTTAAAAATCACTAAAAGACCTTAATAGACACCTCACCAAAGTATACAGATAGTAAATAAGCATATGAAAAGATGTCCAACATCATCTCATTAGAGAAACACAACTGAGAATAACAATGAGATAAACCACATCAAGCCTACTAGAATGGCCAAAATCCAGAACACTGACAACACCAAATGCTGATGAGGATGGGGAGCAACAGGTACTCTCATCCATTGCTGGTGGGAATGCAAACTAGCCCAACCGCTTTGGAAAGTGGTTTGGCAAATTTTTATAAAAACCAAACATACTCTCACCAAATAATAATCCAGCAACCACACTTCTTTACCCAAAGAAGTTGAAAACTTAGGTCCACACAAAAACATACATAAACATGTTTATAGCAGCTTTATTCAAAATTATCAAAACATGAAATAAACCAAAATGTTCTTCAGTAGGTCAATGGATAAAATAAATTGTGGAACATCAAACAATAAAATATTATTCAGCACTAAAAAGAAGCAAGCTGTCAAGTCATGAAACGACATGGAGGGAATGTGAATGCATTATTACTAAGTGAAAAGAAATCGATCTTAAAAGGTTACCAACTGTATGATTATAACTATATAACAATATAGAAAAGGCAAAACTGGAGACAGTAAAAAGATCAGTGGTTGCTAGGGGTTAGGGGAAAGGGAAGGATGAATAGGCAGGGCACAGAGGATTTTTAGGGCAGTGAAACTACTCTGTATGATACTATAAGGTTGGATTCCTGTCATTATGAATTTGTCCAAACCCACAGAATGTGTAACAGCAAGTGTGAACCCTAACGTAAACTATGGACTTTGGGTGATAGTGATGTGTCAGTGTAAGTTTATCAGTTGTGACAAACGTCCCCCTCTTGAGGGCAATGCTGATAAGGAGGAGGGCTATGCATGTGTGGGGATGGGGATATATGGGAAGATTCCATAACTTTCATTCAATTTTCCTGTGAACCTAAAACTGCTCTAAAAAGTAAAGTTTGTTTGTTTGTTTGTTTGTTTATTTAGAGACAGTGGCACCCAGACTGCAGTGCAATAGCACAATCTTAGCTCACTGCAACCTCCACCTCCTGAGTTTAAGGTATTCTCCTGCCTCAGTCTTCTGAGTAGTTGGGATGACAGGCATCCACCATTAAGCCTGGCTAATTTTTTTATATTTTTAATAGAGATGGGGTTTTGCCATGTTGGCAAGACTGGTCTTGAACTCCTGACCTCAAGTAATCCATTTGCCTCGGCCTCCCAAAGTGATGAAATTACAGGCGTGAGCCACCACACCCAGCCAAATAAACCTTATTTTTAAAAACTTAACAGACGAAAGAATATTACTTATATAAAAACAAAGACAAGGACAAGCTATTATAACTGAGGATGAGAAACAAACAAAAAAACTCTGAAATCAAATGATATGATTATTACAACAAAAAGTTCTAAAAACCAAAAGGGTGAAAGGGTCAGCAAATGCTGACAAAGATAAAATTTCAAATTAACAACAAAAGATTCAGACTCATCATGAAGTTTCAGAATACCATGTATAGAAAAAGAGGAAAACCACTAAAGAGAAAAAAATATTACCTATTAAAAATGGTATCAAACCAGGGACAGATGTCTCAACACAACACCAAACACTAAGAGACTATGGAGAAATACATTCAAACGTCTGAGGGAAAATCATCTCGAAGCCAGAATTAGATAGCCTGTACAGATAGAAATTAATTTCAGGGCAAAATAAAGACAGCATGGGTCATGCAAGATTCAAAGAATTTACCTCCCACATACCCAGTACAAGTCACAGTGACAGTAAGAATGATTTCGAAGTGGAAAGAAGGCTCAAAAGAAATTAAAGAGAAACAAGGAGCCCTTGACATTGGGATATTCTCCCTTGATTAGTGAGGGCTTAGAGATGTGAAATTACATCTTTTATGTAAATCTTAATCAGTACTTGCTTCTGTTTTCAGCACAAGTTAGATAATCGTAACACTAAGCTATGTTATTGAACTTGGAGACAAAGCAAAGGAGACTTACAGCTATCAAGCAAGGTATAAATGGTCAAAATGTCAAAAACATGAACAAAATATGTGCTTAAGAAAATCAATAGATGAAAGGAATAAGGTAAAAGCTAACATGTTCTCATTTCTCATTCTTCCATAGCTAGAGCCAATACTTTGAACCCAAACTGCATTACAAAGAAAAGTATATCATATGAAGTTGTAAACTTTTAAAGGTGGCTACACATCAGGCATTGGATTTGAGCAAAGGTAAAAGTGAAGTTTTTAAGATGGTAGAGCCTTAAACATAGTCCACAGTAAGAAATTCTATTTAAAATGGACATATTGTAAAATTATCTTACATAAAGTAGCAATAAACATTTCTTTTTAAATATTTTCATTTTTTATACTTTTCTTTTAATCCCAGGAAGCCTCAATGCAGTAGCAAGTATATTTTACATAAATGACCAAAATGTAACAATATAAGTATGCCTCCCATTTTGATCTCCATCTGTTTCCTTGTTAGAAAATTAAACAGCCTTACAGCAGATAATCCTTTCACAAATTATTCTTTCAGATAGCCTTTGTGTGAGGCATATTCGTTTCAGCCTTACATCTCTTAAAGTTAGAATGACCTCTTCAGGCTCTGCTCTTGGGACATCACTGTTTTTCCAACACAAACTTCATCTTTATATTCTGCCAGCTGACTATGAAATTCACTTGACTACAGTGAAATCTGGCCTTCATGCGAAGTTCAGGAGTTAACTGCTATGAAAAAAAAAAAATCTGTGGGAGGAAAAGTCTGTCATGGTTAATGATATGATTTATTGCAATTACAGAAAACTACCCTGATTGTTCAAATTGCGGTCTGTGGGCCTCAGCCATATTAAATGCCAGGCTGTGACTAGCACAGGGGAGGTAATCAAATAATTGCCTTTGCTAAATAACACTGTTCTTAATTCACACAGAAAACTTTTAAAAGTGTAAATTGATATGATATGAATAAGAAAGAAGACACCAGGATTTTAAAAATCAGATTCTGCAACACAAATGTACCTAGTGTTAGCTGACCAAAACTTATTTTTAAGGCAATTTTTCTCCAAAGATATTTAAAGTCTAGTTGTTGTATAGAGCCAGCAATGCCACATAACCCAAGAACTAGATGGCACAAACTCTAACATCTGTCATTCGTAAAGCCAAGGAAAGCTCGTCATTCAAGAAATTTGAGGGAAAGAGAAAAATTACAAAAATCAACCTTGGAAAGAAGAAGAGAAAGAAGCAAAATACAAGTATCATACATGTCCCCATGAGATATTACCCACTCAAAAGATAGTCTACCTGCATGGAGAGGGATAGGGTAGCATACTGGAAAGTCTGTCAACTACCAACAATTTGTTCTAGTTGAAATAATAAAAAAAAAGAACCTGGTCATCTGTATTATTAGTGATAGATGTGATGATCTGAGTACTCAGTGGTTAAACAACTATAAACATGCTTTTTTAGTCCAAAAGAAAACTAAGCAAAGGATAATAAGGATAAGAAATAGTTAATACAGGGACTGGGCACAGTGGCTCACACCTGTGATCCCAGCACTTTGGGAAGCCAAGGTGGGCAGATCACTTGAGCACAGGAATTGAAGACTACCCTGAGCAACAGGGTGAAACCCTGTCTCTACTAAAATACAAAAAAATTAGTCAGGCATGGTGGCACGCTCCTGTAGTCCCAGCCACTCAGGAGACTAAGGCAGGAGAATAGCTTGAACCTGGGAGGCAGAGGTTGCAGTGAGCCAAGATCACATCACCGCACTCCAGCCTGAGAAATACAGCAAGGTTTTACCTCAAAAAAACAAAAACAACAACAACAAAAATGAATAGTTAATATAGTATGCTCGCTATGTGCATTATCTTCCAAAACCCATTATCATCCCTCGCACATTCAGATGCAGGCATTTCCAAACAACTACTAAAGGGTATACATTAATTACAGCTCACAATGAGGTCATCAGAATCACAAGCTTTATTACATCCTTCCAAGAAGCATGAAATTGAACATTGTTCTAAAGTTTAGAGATGGGCTAAATTTCTATCTTGCCTAAGCTGATTTTAAAATCTCCTGAGGAAGACAGAATGGACAGAGAGATACCACAAATAGTCCACTAATGACTCACCTGAGACATACACAGTTTCTATCAACACAAGGAAAAAATGAAAACATATACACATAATTTAGGTACATTAACACACAAATCAGTTTGAGGGAACGAGAAAGTATGAGGTATAGATTGACCTGGATTAAGGTTAACCAATTCCAAAAACTATGTGATTAGACATTAGAAATAAACTAGAAAGAGATATGAAACATCAGAAGAAAGAGTAGACAGGCAGATGAAAAACTAGAAAGAGATATGAAATGTCAGAAGAAAGGGCAGACAGGCAGATGTCCTCATCTATTTTAGGACGTTGGCCATGGAGTAGAGCTTGACCATAACAGAGGTATTTGCCTGAAAAGGCTTGTGGCTAACAGATCCACTGAAAGAAGCAAGAACCAAGGTAAGTCATGAAGCTGAGGGAAAATACCAGGCACAAGAACAACAGGGGACAGGGACCAGAGGCAACCAAAATCAGAATCAAAGCTTTCCAAACATAGGAACATAAAGAAAGAAAGAAAAAATAAGAAACCAAGAAAAACAAAGTTACAACAGAAGCAAGGAAAGAAGAAGAAAATACTCAACTACTTTCAACACTTGTGCTGGCCGTGAGCACTTGTAGAGGACTGGACTTGTCATTGTCACGGCTGGGCATTTCATTTGGCATCTGTTTGTTTTTGTGCTCTCCTTCTCCCTAAACTCAACATTCAGTGGAGACAAGAACTCTGACAACATAAAAGAAGGCCCAAGTCTCTGGGGTGAAAATCGGAGCTTGGTAACTTTTCTCAGACATGCCTCCTGTTCAGAAAAAGCTTGCTGATTATTCCTTCATCTTTCTGTAATGCAGCAATATTTATTTGGCTCTAAAAAGATTTGTTTCTGTCCTGTGTAATGGTTTCTATATTGCTGCTATTCTTTCATTCCTGAAATACTGTCGAATAATTTACTAATAAATACTGTTAGTTGTTTTAAAAATGCTACCACTAGGGAGTAACCAAAAGTAAATATTGAGATCCTTTGTAAAAGAAGAAAAAAAAATAGAAAATCTTCCAATATTAAAGTAACTTAGCATGTCTACTTCATTCCAATAATGAGCAGAACATATTATTATGTTAATAAGAGAAATGCATATGCTTAGCTGTAGGGATATATTGATGAATAAGACACAGTTCCTGAGTTTAGAATGTGTAGGCAGCCACAAAAGAACATCACTCTAACCCTAATAATAAATATAGGGTTGAAAAGTTGAGGGTGCATGACAACCAAATGAAATGAATTCAAAAGGTAACAAAGCCCTCTGAGGAGTGATAGAAGACACAGATTGTTTCACTCTCAGTGGACTAGAAAAAAAGGAGGTGGCAATCTTAAAAGGAGGAAGAAAAAAAACATCTGAAAGATTACTGCGTTTGTGAAGACTGCGGGTGAACTAGCACAGCAGTTTAGAATCTCAGGCAGCCCAGCACAAGTGGAGTCCTAACCCACTCTGCAACTCTTTTCTGTGAGTCTCTGCTGGGTGCTTATGAGAAAGACTGAAGGCAGGGCAGGAAACCCAGGTGTGCCATCTGACCCCTGATGCCACAGGGCTCAGAGCCTGATGAGTCACAAGAGGAGCAGGATGACCCCATGATGCCCATTTGTGCTTGGGCCCTTGCATCAGTAGAAGTATGTAATTGACTGCATCTGGAAGGCAACTATAACCCCATATGTACCCCAAATTTTGCTCTGATGTAGAACAAAAGACATCTGCCCCTGGGGAAGGTGTAAGAAACTCAGAACTTGACCCTTATTGGAATATCTGTCCCTGGGGGAGGGATAAGAAACTTCCCAGGTAAATTACTTGTCACCAGGAGAGGGATAGAAAACCTATTCCCCACCCAACATTGATAATAGGTAAAATCCATGTGAGACTGAGAAATGATCAGAATGCCTGTTCATACCCAAATCTTATAATGATATAAAGCAAAATTCTGCTGATGCTGAGGAAGAACCCACTTATGCAGAATACCACCCACCAATACAGGGCAGAGTTAGGCTGCTGTAAAGGTACACAGGGAAACTGCTTCCAATATAAGCATGGACTGAACAGAAAGGGAAGACTATCTACCACTCGAGGAACAGAAGTGATGCTCAGGAAATCCTGCCCCCAAAACTCAGGCCTGCAGGATCTGCCTAAGACTGAGACTGAAGAGGAAGTACTGGAAATTGTCCCTCCTCATACTATGCTAACAGCACCGAAATGAGTAACAAACTACAGTCATGCAGAGAAACAACATCTGTGACACAGGCATGCAAAACAAGATGAAAACTGAGGCACAGAAAGACAACAACAAGAAAAAGACCCATGTCAAGACATAAAACCATCAGTAAAACCAGGCTCAGAGATGGCCTTGGTATTAGAACAGTCAGCCAAACAATTTTACATAACTATGATCAAAACATTAAAAGTTCTATTGGAAAGAGCAAATAACATCTACAAACAGCTGGAAATTTTCAAAAAAGAGACAGAAACTGTCATAAAGACTCAAATGAAAATGGTAGAAACGTAAAATATGATACCTATGAAGGTAAAACGTATGATACCTATGAAGAATAACTCTCAGGGGGTAATAGCCAACCAGACACAGCATAAGAAAGAATCACTAAATTTGAAGATAGATCAATAGAAATTATTCAAATTGAAATACAAATAATAAAACAAAAGTGGAAGAAATAAAAAGAAGAGAACATCCAAGAACAAAGAGATATCAGATGATCTAACATATACATAACTGGAATTCAAAAGAAGAGACAAAGAAGTGTCCAGAAGATGTGTTTGAAAAGATGATAATTGGGCCAGGTGTGGTGGCTCATGCCTGTAATCCCAGCGCTTTGGGAGGCTGAGGCAGGTGGATCACACGGTCAGGAGTTAGAGGCCAGCCTGGCCAATATGATAAAACCCCATCTCTACTAAAAATAGAAAAATTAGCCCAGCTACTGGGGAGGCTGAGGCAGGAGAAATGCCTGAATCCGGGACGCAGAGGTTGCAGTGAGCCAAGATCGCACGGCTGCACTCCAGCCTGGGCAGCGATGGAATGAGACTCCATTCCCCTCCCCACCGCAAAAAAAAGATAATAGATGAGAATTTTCCATAGATTCAAAAAGTTTGAAAAATCCAAAGAGGAACAAATGTAAATAAAAACACACTTTTTGCATATCAGTCAAAATATTAAAAATCAAAGATAAAGTTGGGAAAGCAAAGAGAAAAAAAGCCATTTTACATAGAATGAAACAAAGGAAAGAATACTAGAGATCTCACTGGAAACTAAGCAGTCCTGACAACAATGGAGAGATATCCTTAAATAAATGAAATATAATAAAAACCTGTTACATATAAATATACAAACAGCAAAACATCTTTAAAAAATAAAAATATATTGAAGCTTTTTCAGACAAAAAAAATCCAGAAATAACTTGCCAGCATGCCTGCAATATTGAAGAAAATATTAAAGAAAATTCTTCAAGCAGAAAGAAAATACCAAAGAGAAATTTGGATGAATGCAAGAAATGAACAGCACCGAAAACATACATAAAAACATGAGGGACCAAAGTAGAAATATTTTCAGTATTTCTTTGCTTATTTTTAAATTATATTTAAGTTCTGGGATACATGTGCAGAATATGCAGGTTTGTTACATAGGTATACATTTGCCATGGTGATTTGCTGCATCTATCAATCCGTCATCTACGTTAGGTACTTCTCCTAATGCTACCCCTCCCCCAAGCCCCCAGCTCCCAACAGGTCCCAGTGTGTGATGTTCCCCTCCCTGGGTCCATGAATTCTCACTGTTCAACTCCCACTTAGGAGTGAGAACATGTAGTATTTGGTTTTCCGTTCATGTGTTAGTTTGCTGAGAATGATGGTTTCCAACTTCATCCATGTCCCTGCAAAGGACATGACTCATCCTTTTTTATGACTGCATAATATTCCATGGTATATATGTGCCACAGTTTCTTTATCCAGTCCATCATCGATAAGCATTTGGTTTGGTTCCAAATCTTTGCTATTGTGAGCAGTGCTGCAATAAACATATGTGAGCATGTGTCTTTACAGTAGAATGATTTATAATCCTTTGGGTATATACCTGGTGATGGGATTGTTGGGTCAAATGGTATTTCTGGTTTTACATCCTTGAGGAATCTCCACACTGTCTTCCACAATGGTTGAACTAATTTACACTTCCACCAACAGTGTAAAAGTGTTCCTATTTCTCCACATCCTCCCCAGCATCTGTTTCCTGACATTCTAATGACTGCCATTCTAACTGGCATAAGATGGTATCTCATTGTGGTTTTGATTTGCATTTCTCTAATGACCAGTGATGATAAGCTTTTTTCCATATGTTTGCTGTCCACATAAATGTCTTCTTTTGAGAAGTGTCTGTTCATATCCTTCACTCACTTTTTGATGGGGTTCTTTGTTTTTTTCTTGTAAATCTGTTTAAGTTCTTTGTACATTCTGGACATTAGCCCTTCGTCAAATGGATAGACTGCAAAAATTTTCTCTCATTCTGTAGGTTGCCTGTTCACTCTGCTGTAGTTTTTTTGCTCTTTAGTTTAATGAGATCCCATTTGTCAATTTTGGCTTTTGTTGCCATTGCTTTTGGTGTTTTAGTCATGAAGTCTTTGGCCATGCCTATGTCCTGAATGGTATTGTCTAGGTTTTCTTCTAGGGTTTTTATGGTTTTAGGTCTTAAACTTTAGCCTTTAATCCATCTTGAGTTAATTTTTGTATAAGGTGTTAAGGAAGGGATCCAGTTTCAGCTTTCTGCATATTGCTTGCCAATTTTTCCAACACCATTTATTAAATAGGGAACCCTTTCCCCTTTGCTTATTTTTGTTAGGTTTGTCAAAAAACAGATGGTTGTACATGTGTGGCATTATTTCTGAGGCCTCTGTTCTGTTCCATTGGTCTATATATCTGTTTTGGTACCAGTACTATGCTGTTTTGGTTACTGTAGCCTTGTAGTATAGTTTGAAGTCAGGTAGCGTGATGCCTCCAGCTTTATTCTTTTTGCTTAGAATTGTCTTGGCTATATGGGCTCTTTTTTGGTTTCATATGAAATTTAAAGCAGTTTTTTCTAATTCTATGAAGAAAGTCAATTGTAGCTTGATGAGAATAGCATTGAATCTATAAATTACTTTGGGCAGTATGGCCATTTTCACAATATTGTTTCTTCTTATCCATGAGCATGGAATGTTTTTCCATTTTTCTGTGTCCTCTCTTATTTTCTTGAGCAATGGTTTATAGTTCTCCTTGAAGAGGTCTTTTACATCCCTTGTAAGTTTTATTCCTAGGTATTTTATTCTCTTTGTAGCAATTGTGAGTGCAAGTTCACTCATGATTTAGCTCTCTGCTTTTCTATTATTGGTGTATAGGAATGTTTGTGATGTTTGTACACTGATTTTGTATCCTGAGACTTTGCTGAAGTTGCTTATCAGCTTAAGGAGATTTTGAACTCAGATGATGGGGTTTTCTAAATATACAATATGTCATCTGCAAACAGAGACAATTTGACTTCCTCTCTTCCTATCTGAATACACTTTATTTCTTTCTCTTGCCTGATTGCCCTGACCAGAACTTCCAATACTATGTTGAATAGGAGTGGTGAGAGAGGGCATCCTTGTCTTGTACCAGTTTTCAAAGGAAATGCTTCCAGCTTTTGTCAATTCAGTATTACATTGGCTGTGGGTTTGCCATAAGTAGCTCTTATTATTTTGAGATATGTTCCATCAATACCTAGTTTATTGAGAGTTTTTAGCATGAAGGGGTTTTGAATTTTATCAAAGGCCTTTTCTGCATCTATTGAGACAATGATGTGGTCTTTGTCATTGGTTCTGTTTATGTGATGGATTACGTTTATTGATTTGTGTATGTTCAACCAGCCTTGCATCCAGGGATGAAGCCAACTTGATCATGGTGGATAAGCTTTTTGATGTGCTGCCAGTATTTTATTGAGAATTTTCCCATAGATGTTCACCAGGGATATTGACCTGAAATTTTCTTTTTTTGTGGTGTCTCTGTCAGGTTTTAGTATCAGGATGATGCTGGCCTCATAAAATGAATTAGGAAGGAGTCCTTCTTGTTTTATTGTTTGGAATAGTTTCAGAAGGAATAGTATCAGCTCCTCTTTGTACCTCTGATAGAATTTAGCTCTGAATCCATCTGGTCCTGGGTTTTATTTGGTTGGTAGGCTATGAATTATTGCCTCAATTTCAGAACTTGTTATTGGTCAATTCAGGGATTCGACTTCTTCCTGGTTTAGTCTTGGGAATGTGTTATGTGTCCAGGAGTTCATCCATTTCTTCTTGATTTTCTAGTTTATTTGCATAAAGGGGTTTATAGTATTCTCTGATGGCAGTTTGTATTTCTGTGGGATCAGTGGTGATCTCCCCTTTATCATTTTTTTATTGTGTCTATTTCATTCTTCTCTCTTTTCTTCTGTATTAGTCAGGCTAGTGTGGTATATCTATTTTGTTGATCTTTTCAACAAACCAGCTCCTGAATTCACTGATTTTTTTTTGAAGGTTTTTCTATGTCTCTATCTCCTTCAGTTCTGCTCTGATCTTAGTTATTTCTTACTTTCTCTTAGCTTTTGTATTTGTTTGCTCTTGCTTTTCCAGTTCTTTTAATTGTGATGTTAGGGTGTTGATTTTGGATCTTTCCTGCTTTCGCCTGTGGGCATTTAGTGCTATAAATTTCTCTCTAAACACTGCTTTAGCTGTGTCCCAGAGACTGTGGTATGTTTTGTCTTTTTTCTCATTGATTTCCAAGAACTTCTTTATTTCTGCCTTGATTTAGTTATTTAGCCAGTAGTCATTCAGGAGCAAGTTGTTCAGTTTCCATGTAGTTGTGCAGTTTTGAGTGAGTTTCTTAATCCTGAGCTCTAATTTGATTGCACTGTGGTCGGAGAGACTGTTATGATATCTGTTCTTTTGCATTTGCTAAGGAGTGTTTTACTTCCAATTATGTGGCCAATTTTCGAATAAGTGGGATATGGTGTTGAGAAGAATATATATTCTATTGATTTGGGGTGGAGAGTTCTGTTGATGTCTATTAGGTCTACTTGGTCCAGAGCTGAGTTTAAGTCCTAAATAGCCTTGTTAATTTTCTGTCTCATTGATCTGTCTAATATTGATAGTGGGGTGTTAAAATCTCCTACTATTGTTATATGGGAGTTTAAGTCTCTTTGTAGGTCTCTAAGAACTTGCTTTATGCATCTTGGTGCTCCTGTATTGGGTGCATATATATTTAGAATAATTGCAGTGGTCATTTTATTATTGTGTAATCCCCTTCTTTGTCTTTTTTGATCTTTGTTGGTTTAAAATCTGTTTTATTAGAGACTAGGATTGCAACTTCTGCTTTTTGTTTTTCTTTCCATTTATCTGGTAAATGTTCCTTCATCCCTTTATTTTGAGCCTATGGGTGTCTTTGCATGTGCGATGGGTTTCCTAAATACAGCACACTGATGGGTCTGGACTCTTTACCCAATTTGCCAGTCTGTGTCTTTTAATTGGGGCATTTAGCCCACTTACTCTTAAGGTTAATACTGTTATGTGTGAATTTGATCCTGTCACTATGATGCTAGCTGGTTACTTTGCCTGTTTGTTGATGCAGTTTCTTCATAGTGTTGATGTTCTTTACAATTTGGTATATTTTTGCAGTGGCTGGTACTGGTTTTTCCTTTCCATATTTAGTGCTTCCCTCAAGAGTTCTTGTAAGTCAAGCCTGGTGGTGACAAAATCTCTTAGCATTTGCTTGTCTGTAAAGGATATTTCTTCTTCACTTATGAAGCTTAGTTTGGCTGCATGTGAAATTAAGGGTTGAAAATTATTTTCTTTAAGAGTGTTGAATATTGGCCCCCATTCTCTTCTGGCTTGGAGGGTGTCTGCAGAGAGATCCACTGTTAATCTGATAAGCTTCCCTTTGTGGGTAACCTGACCTTTCTCTCTGGCTGCCTTTGATGTTTTTTTCCTTCATTTCAACCTTGGTGAATCTGATGATTATGTGTCTTGTGGTGGCTCTTCTTGAGGAATATCTTTGTAGTATTCTCTGTATTTCCTGAATTTGAATGTTGGCCTGTCTTCCTAGGTTGGCGAAATTCTCCTGGATAATATCCTGAAGAGTGTTTTCTAACTTGGTTCCATTCTCCCTGTCACTTTCAAGAACACCAATCAAATGAAAGTTTGGTCTTTTCACATATTCCCATATTTCTTGGAGGCTTTGTTCTTTTCTTTTCATTCGTTTTTTCTCTAATCTTGTCTTCATGCTTTATTTCATTAAGTTGATCTTCAATCTGATATCTTTTCTTCTGCTTGGTTGATTCAGCTATTGATAATCGTTTATTCTTCACAAAGTTCTCGTGCTGTGTTTTTCAGCTCCATCAGGTCATTTATGTTCTTCTCTAAATTGGTCACTCTAATTACCAATTCCTCTAACCTTTTTTCAAGGCTCTGTGCTTCCTTGCATTGGGTTAAAATATGCTGCTTTACCTCGGAGGAGTTTGTTAATACCCGCCTTCTGAAGCCTACTTATGTCAATTCATTCTCAAACTCATTTGTCAAACTCATTCTTCATTTAGTTTTGTTCCCGTACTGGTGAGGAGTAGCGACCCTTTGGAAGAGAAGAGGTATTCTGGTTTTTGGAATTTTCAGCCTTTTTGCACTGGTTTTTCCTCATCTTCGTGGATTTATTCTACCTTCAGTCTTTGAAGTTGGTGACCTTCAGATGCAGTTTCTGTGTGGATGTCCTTTTTGTTGATGTTGATGCTATTTTTTTTCTTTTCGTTAGTGGTCCTTCTAACAGTCAGGCCCTTCTGCTACATGTCTACTGGAGTTTGCTAGAGGTCTACTCCAGACCCTATTTGCTTGGATATCACCAGCAGAGGCTGCCCAACAGCAAAGATTGCTGCCTGTTCCTTCCTCTGGAAGCTTTGTCCCAGAGGGTCAACTGCCAGCTGTCAGCAGGAACTCTCCTGTATGAGACCCCTGGTTTGTTGACCCCTGCTAAGCGGTGTCTCCTGGTCAGGAGGCACGGGGATCGGGGACCCACTTGAGGAGGGAGTCTGTTCCTTAGCAGAGCTCAAGCACTTTGCTGGGAGATCCCATGCTCTCTTCAGAGCTGGTAGGCAGGAACATTTAAATCAGCTGAAGCTGTCCCCACAGCTGCCCCTTCCCCCAGGTGCTCTGTCCCAGGGAGATGGGAGTTTGATCTATAAGCCCCTGACTGGAGCTGCTGCCTTTCTTTCAGAGATGCCTTGCCCAGAGAGGAGAATTCTAGAGAGGCAGTCTCACTATAGCAGCTTTGCCAAGCTTCAGTGGGCTCCACCCACTTCTAACTTCCCACAGCTTTGTTTACACTATGAGGGGAAAACCACCTATCCAAGCCTCAGTAATGACAGAAGCCCCTCCCCACACCAAGCTCAAGCATCCCAGGTCAACTTCAGACTGCTGTGCTGGAAGAGAGAATTTCGAGCCAGTGAATCTTAGCTTGCTGGCTCCATCAGGGCAGGATTTGCTGAGCTAGACCACTGGGCTCCCTGGCTTCAGCCCCCTTTCCAGGGGAGTAAACAGTTCTGTCTCACTGGCGTTCCAGGTGCCACTAGAGTATGAAAGAAACCTCCTGCAGCTAGCTCAGTATCTGCCCAACTGGCTTCCCAGTTTTGTGCCTGAAAGCCAGGGCCATGGTGGAATAGGCACCTGAGGGAATCTCCTGGTCTATGGGTTGTGAAGACCCTGGGAAAAACATAGTATCTGGGATGGAATGCATTATCCCTCACTGCATGGTCCCCCATGCTTCTCTTGGCTAGGGGAAGGAGTTCCCCAACTCCTTGTGCTTCCCAGGTGAGGCAATGCTCCACTCTTCTTCAGCTCATCCTCCGTGGGCTCTACCCACTGTCTAGCCAGTCTCAATGAGATGAGCTGGGTACCTCAGCTGGAAATGCAGAAGTCACCCATCTTCTGCATTGATCTTGCTGGGAGCTGCAGACTGGAGCTGTTCCTATTCAGCTATTTTGCCAGCCACTCCAATATTTATTTAAATGATAAATAATTCTATCCCTGGCTAGAAATTGCAAAACCAGCATAGTCATTAGAAAAAGCCAGATGAAGACAAACCAGATACAAAAGGGGGAATCTGTTACCTCCTGTCAGTTGCCATTGAAGGGTTGCTTAACCATATACCCATGTGTTCCCATTTGACACCAGGTCTTACTCTGTCACCCAGGTTGAAGTACAGTGGCACCATCATGGCTCACTGAGGCCTTGAGCTCCTAGGCTCCAGCAAGCCTTCCACCTTAGTCTCCCAAGTAGCTGGAATTACAGGCACAGGACACCACACCTGGCTATTTTTTACATTTTTTGTAGAGACCAAGTCTCGCTATGTTACCTAGGCTCGTCTTGAACTTCTGGGCTCAAGCAATCCTCCCACCTCTGCCTCCACCTCCCAAAGTGCTGGGATTACAGACATGAGCCACCATACCCAGCCTTCTGATTTATCCTTTTATAAAAAGGGTAATGTTTATCTCTGCTTCCAGTCCAGATGAGTTTACAGAGACTGAATTATGCTCCCACTTAAATAAAACAACTAAAAAAAATTCTCAAGAAATTAGACATCAGTCATCAAAGAGAAGTCATGTCTGAGACATGGGAAACAAGTGAGGTGAGCTCTATGCTATGATTGCCCCAACTTACTACCTCAAAAATTTCCAGGCTTCAGCTCAGGGTAAGGAGATGCAGTCAGAGCTATGCAGACTCCTTGATTAAAGAGGTGGAGTGCAGAGTCCAGACAGAGGAAGGCAGCTAGAGTTCCTAGAACAGATTAACAGAAAACTAGAGTGCTACAGAGAGACAGAAAACTACAGACACCTGCAGAGGGTCCTCCTTGAATGTTCATACAGTAATGATTCATGAATGCATTTGAGAAAACTGCTTTTAGGCCAAGAAAGAACCCCCAAAAGGATCAGAGGAAACAGTGATCAGAGATGGCACATGGCCAGGAATAAACCCTGATCTCTCTGGCCAGTGGGGAAAACCCCACAACTCCTGGGACATTGAGTCCAGTATTTCAGAAAAGTCCTGTCTGAATAGAGGGTATCATTTGCCCTACACTAAACCCTGCTCAGTTTGTACCAAATAAATCTTAAAAGCAAGACCCATAAAGATAACAATTTCCAAATAACTGCATCCCAGAATAAACTCAAGAATATTTACAGAAACACAGATATTCATCATCCACAAAGGTAAAATTCACTGTCAATGAAATGTGCAATCTGAATTCAAATTCAAAAATACCAGGCATGAAAGGAAATAGGAAAATGACCTACGTTGAAGATAAAAATCAATCAAGATCAGCTCAAAACTGATGCAAATGTTAGAATGATCAGATAAGGGCATTAAAACAGCTATTATATTAATAACTGCATTCCATATGTTCGAAAGCCCCAGGGTTCATTCAGCAGTTCATGGCTGTCATCAAGAGTTGAGGCTCTTTTCATCCTTCTGGTCTGCCATACTCACATATTGATTATCACCTTAAGGCTTATTTTTTATGATCCTAAATTGGCTGCTGCAGTTTTAACCTAGTGAATTACACAAATAACATCCAAAGCAATAAGAAAGGCAGGAAAAAGCTGCTTTTAATGGGCCTTCCAACTTTGCCAGAAAGTAATTTCTTTCCCAAATTCCCTAAGTAAATCTCCTCTTATATATTACTGGCCAAAACTGGGTCAGATGCCTAAATCTAAATCAGTCACTGGAAAGGAGAATGGGATGGCCATGAATGACTTACATCAATCACCATTCATTTCTTGAGGCTGGCTGCATGACCAAATGGGATTATATCAACAAGAAAAGAGAAAACCTTGTTCTCCAACAAGAGTAACTGTTGGAGAATTGTGGAGAGTGTCTTCTTCACAACAACCCAGCAATCATGCACGTACCCACAGAGGTCATGCAGGAAAAGACTTGTACTTTAACTAATCTAAATGTTGGAAGAATGCCCTGCGATTGTTCCAAAATACAAAAAGATAGGAGGCTCCTGAGGAACCACATTGAAGCCATCTCCCATTCACCTCCTTATTTCTCTTGGGAGGCCGTCAGTTTCCTACTGCCTCCAGGTTCTGGTGAGGTATGCGGCTCTATGTCCCACTCCTCTTCAGATATATTAATAGCTCCACATTACAAAATTGCTTAGCTGTCATCACGAATTGCTCTGCAACAGGGAATCCCACAACTCACACTGTACTCATCTGGCCTTTTTTCTTTTGGTGTATCATTTCTGGTGTGTGGAAGGAGGACCCAGAAAACAGGCATCTTTGGGTACTCTTTCTTCAGCTGTCTATGAAACTAATAAACGGTCTGAAACTAGAAGGACTTTATTGTGTCTTACCAGCCAAATCAGTTAGGCCTTGGCCTTGGCCTTGCCTCCTAGGTGCTTGACAAAAATTACCGACAGTATCTGCCATACTCAATAAACATCCAGCATCATTCAAGGGCAGATATGCAGAAAATCAGCAAGCAGGATCCAAACTTCAGAGCACCCATGGAAAACACTAATGTGGTGTAAACCAGGGGTTGTCAAATCACAGCTCATGGGCCAAATCCTCCGTCTGATTTTGTATAATCTATGAGATAAAATGCCCACTAAAGTTTATAAAGCAACATGAAACACACATGGGGTCAGGGGTAGGAGGAAGAGACTGAATGTGGCCCACAGAGCGCAGCATGTTTACTGTCTGATACTTTACGTAGAAAATGTTGCTGAACCTTGGTCTAAGCCGTCAGTCTCAGGACTTTAACTAGATATTTCCTCCTTTTATAACTTAAAGCCTTTCGCCTAAATTATCGCAGATATATGAGTGAAAGAGCTGGGCTCCCAAGAGCTTACATGGCGTGCCCAGTTACTAAGTAGCAGAACAGATTCAAACTTCTGACCTGCTTCAAAGTCCAACCCTTCTTTACATCTTCTACAATCAGTCAGTATTTGTTCCATAACTAGCTAGCTTAAATTATTTTCCACAAAATAATCATCTGGGCATTCATAAATCTTCCAGTAGAGAAAAATTCTGTAAATTTAGAACGTAGCCACTTAGTGGTTCTACTAAGGGAAGCACTTGAATCAAAAGAAAAGAAACAAGAAAAGAAATGAAAAGATAAGAGAAAGCTTCAAAATCAGCCAAATCAAAGTTTAGATATGAGGTGTTTGTATTTTACGTGTTCTTGTTTTCCTATTTTTGGCCAGTTCCATTTTCCTCTTTCAAAGAAAGTGGTTACAAAATGAAGATAAAATTCACTGAATCTTGCTAGCTATGAGGTGTTTTGAAAAACAGTAAAATAAAAATGGACAGAGGAAAAATGGTAACTGTCAGCTTAAATATATGTAATTCACTCATCAAACAAAATATTTTATTGAACACTTACATGCCAAGATTTGTGATAGGTGAATATTTTAGACAATATCAGAATTCTGTGTCCATTTTTGCCTAGTCTGGTTCTGTCATAAATGAGATTCTACTCTATTTAATTTGGAATATATTGCTTCAATTCCAACTTCACATGGTTCTATGAGATGCCTACCACAGTGGTCACAAAGTGGAACGCCTCTAGGGACCTGGCAGGGAACTTAAGAACTAGAGCTGGTATCCAGAGGATGGAAACAGGAAGGAGAGATGTGGGCCATGGTGCAATGGAAGGAGTATTTCCTTAGCATGAGCTGAGGCAAGCCTGTGTGGCAAGAGTTATGAATTTTTTTAACAGAAAGCAGAAATCTGGATTTTCATGTAAAATATCTCCATTGTTTAATGTGAGCTTAACTGTAAAAAATATTCTGTGGGTCAAACGAAACCCATCTCTTAGGGGCAGCTTCAGAGATGGGCTTTGTTTGAGCCACAGCATCATGTGACTTCTGCAATGAAAGGTAAACTAGTTTTACAAAACCAGTCTCAAAAGGAATGTGCTTCATGCAAAATCCTTTCCTTTTTATAATTTTTTTTCTTTGAGATAATTGTCACAAAGGAAAGGGTTCACATGCAGTTGTAATAAATAATACAGAGAGAACTCATGTATCCTTTACCTTGTTTCTCCCAATGATAATATCTGGAACAAACTATAGTACAGTATCACGATCAGGATTTCTTTCTTTTAGAGTTTATTATTCCACTACTTTTTAAATAGAGGGAAAAAACTAATAGATAGATAAGCAGATAGATAGTTCTCCCGATATTCCTAGATGAATGACACCATACCGTATGTACATTTGCCGTCACCCCATAGAAGTGTTTGTCTATATGTGTGTATAGGTATGTGTATATATCTATATCCTTTATATTTTCATGCCGACCTATAGCTGCATAGTATTTCTGTTTATCAGTTATCTAGTTTATTCAACTACTCCTTTATTGATGACATTGTATGTTTCCAGTCTTTTGTTATTACTAATAGTTCTGCAAAAAATAGTTTTGACATTTGACTTTTTAAATTTTTGCCACTGTACCTTTAGGATAAATTCCTAGAAGTAGGTAAATGCCTATATAATACTATTTTACACCCTCTCAGCAATGTGTAGGAGGGCTGTTTTCCCACAGCCTTGCCAACAAAGTACACTGTTAAATTGATTTTTTTTCCAAATGCAAATGGTGAGAAACGATATCTCAGTTTAGTTTTAATTTGCATCTCTTATTTTGATCAAAATTGAGCCTCTTTTTCACATGGATAGAAGCCATTTGCTTCTGCTTCTCTGTGAATGCTGTGCTCACATCTTTAGCCCATTTCTCCTGAACTGTTGGCCTATTTCTTCCCTACGTAAGCATCTCTTCACATGTTTGAAAAATCAACTCTTTCTTTGTATTTTAAGGTGCAAGAATTTTGCCCTCAGATTGCCACCACATTTATCTACTTTATGGTGTTTGTTTTGCTATATAACATTTTTTAACATAATCAAACATATCGATCTCATTCCTTATTGTATCTAAATTTTGAGTGTTTAAGAAACTTTCCTCTATTCCCATGGTATAGAGCTATTAGTCTATTTTTCTTCTAGTATATGTAGGGTTTTCATTTTTTTTTTACAATTAATCTCTGAATTTAACCGGGTATATGAAGAAGGAATGGATCCCGTTTTTATTGTTTTCCATATGTCTAGCCAAGTATTCCAACACCAGTTATCTGTTCTCAATTATTTGAGTTGCCATATTTACTGTTACTAAATATATATATATATATGAATTGGACCTATCATGGCCAAATGTCTACTCTTTCCGACTGGCCTGTTTGCTAATAAAGCCCTTCAATGAATATTAAAGCTTTATGGCATGCAGGACTGGTCTGGTAGAGCTACCCATCCCTCCCCATTTCTCTTCTTTTTACAGATTTTCCTGGCTAATCTTGATTAGTCATACTTCAAAGGGATTCTTGTAAACAATTTGTCTATTTCTAGATTAGAACCTTCATGGTAAATTCCCAAGAGTGGAATTGCTGGATCAAAAGGTAAAAACGTACGTAGTTTATGTTCTTTTTTTAGATATTGCCAAACTCCCCTCCATAAGGATTATACCAATTTGTATTTTCACCTCCAATATGCTTGTTTCCTTATGACCTTAAAAACAGAACTTATTGTTATATGTTTTGATTTTTGCCAATCTGATAGACAAGAAATAATTCCTCAATGTATTTTTATTTTTTCATTTTTCTTTTTAAAGTGAGGCTTTCATATATTGAAGGTCCATTTTATATCTCTTTCTGTATATTGTTCGTGTCTTTTGTGCATTTTTCTACTGGATTTTAGTCTTTTCATTTTTAATGATTTTTCATATATTAAGGATATTAACACTACACTGCAAATATCTTCTCCCAGCTCATCAGTTATGCTTTGACTTGTAAACATTTTTTAAATTTTTACATTTTTTTTTTTTTACTTTTTTAAAAATTACATCACCATTTTGAATCTCAGTGGTCTTGTCCTTCACACAGGTAAAAAAAGAATCATGCATGTTTTCTAACGATATTTACATGATTTCATTTTTTTATGTTTCAATTTCTGATCCACCTGAAATTTATTCTTTTGTATGATGTGAGTTATAAATCTAATTTTAACTTTTCCAGTGGCTAGCCTATTGTCCTAAACCATTTATTTAAAAGTTCATTTTTGCTCTGCTTATTTGAGATGCCACCTATACAATATACTATAGTTCCAGATGTTCTTGAGTCTATTTCTAGACTTTTTATTTTATTCCATTGACCTGTCTCTTCATGTTTTAATTATAGTGGCTTTGCAGTGTTTCAGTGAATACCAGGGATACTTTTCTTTCATAGCTATTCTTTTTAGTGTTTTCCTGGCTATTTTTTCATATAAATTCTAATATCAACTTGTTAACTATTTTTAAAGCTTATTGATATTTCATAAGGATGGTGTCAAATTAATAAACTTAGGGAGAATTGACATCTTTATGTTATGAGTCATCCTATCCAAGTGCAGGGTAGAGAGGCTCTCAATTTATTCACATAATTTTGCGACTTTCAGGAATGTTTTGAAGATTGCCTTACTCATTTTTGCAAACTTAGTGTTGAATTCAAGTATCTTTGTTGCTATTTAAATGGAGTTTCTCTAGCATTATGTCATCAAACTGGTTATTTTTTCTATATCTGAAAACCAGTAATTTCCTTACGTTAATTTTATATTCAGAGACTTTACTGAATTCTTTTTCTTATTTGAAGATGTTTTGCCATTGTTTCTGTAGGTTTTTTCAGGTACATGATCCTTGCAAATAGAGATAATTTTACTTCTTTGTTTCCAATTCTTTTCCCTCTAATTGCCTTGTCTATTACTTCCAGGACAACGTTAAATTAAATAAATGGTAGGCATACTTTCCTGTTTCTGCTCTTAGTGGAACATTTTCTTACTCAGTTTTCCCATTAAGAAAGATATGGGCTTTAACAATAAGTTACATATATGCTGTATTTCATCCAAAGAATTTTGACCTTCCAAAGAAATTTGAGCAGCATATGTTTTCTTCTCCTTTGATCTGTTAACATAGTGTATTATTTGACTGGATCTCCTAATAGTGAACCAAGTTTACATTCCTGAAATAAATGTCACTTAATCATGGTTTGTCAGTTTTTTATTATAATGTTGGATTGTTTGCTAATACTGTATTAAGTATTTTTACGTCAATATTCATACATGATACTGGTAATAATTTTCTAATTACATTGTCATTTGCATACTTAGTTCTCAAAAATAATTTTAATACTCTGGAATAAGTTATAGAGCCCTCAGTCTATCTGGTCTTTGAAGGTTTGGTAGAATTCTCCTGTGAAGCTGTCTGAGTCTGGTGCTTTCTTGTGAAGTGGCCCCTTTATGACCTTCTTTATTTCTTTGATGTAAATTGGTCTCTTTAAATAGAGTGAATTTCTTTAGGAAATTGTTCAATTCATATAGGTTTACAACTTATTTGCATACATGTTGGCAAATGAGTCTCTAGCTTTTTATAACTCTTCTGTCTCAACGATATTTCCCTTTGCCAATTCTTATTTTGAATATTTGTAGTTTCTCCATTTTATTCTTCATTAAGTTAATTAGCTGTTTTCATATTTTGTTAGTTTTTCAAAACCCAGCCAGGGTTTTGACTTATTAATTATATCGACTTTTGTTTATTTTTCTCATTTTTTTCTTTTGCTTTACATCTTGACATTTTCCAGCTTTTTCAGTTGGAAATTTAATTTGTTAATTTTCATTCTTTCAGTTTTCTTGATAAAAGTATTTAAGGCTATGAATTTGCCTCTAATCACTACTTTAACATATAAAATATATTGTATATTGTTCTATACTCATCTCCACTTGATTTAATATTAGATACGCAATTAAGTATATTAAATCCTCATCATCAATTCTTTAACCAACATCATTCACTCATGCCTTAGTGGGATTCTAGTAGATTCTCAAGAAAGATTCCTGGATACAAATTCCTGCACTCTTGCATATCTAAAACACACACACACACACACACACACCAGTGCTGCTGTACTATCTTGTTTCTGGACAACAAGCATTATGTTTTTGAATATCTAAAGCCAGCCTAGTACTTTTTTCTTTGTAAGATATTTCATCTTTTCAGCCAGGCGCAGTGACTCATGCCTGTAATCCCAGCACTTTGGGAGGCTGAGGTGGGCAGATCATGAGGTCAAGAGATCAAGACCATCCTGGTCAACATGGTAAAACCTGTCTCTACTAAAAATACAAAAATTAGCAGGGTATGGTGGCACACAGCTGTGGTCCCAGCTACTCGGGAGGCTGAGGCAGGAGAATTGCTTGAACCTGGGAGGCGGAGGTTGCCCTAGATCACGCCAGTGCACTCCAGCCTAACGACAGAGCAAGGCTCCATCTAAAAAAAAAAAAAAACCAGATATTTTTTTTATCTTGTAGCTCTGAGGATTGTTTCTAATCTTAATAAATTCCTAGAGTTTTACTCAGATAGGTCTCAGAGTTAGTATATGGGTCAATATTCCCTGGGCTCTTTTCAATTTGTAGGTTCTGATCTTTTATTTACAGAAATAAGGATTTTTAATTATAGTTTTAAATATGGATTTTGTTCCATTGTTTTATATATCTCTTTCTAGAGACACCAATTATACCTAATTGGATTATTTTTGCCTACATTTTAAACACTTTTTCTCTTAGTCTTAAGATTTTATTTAAAATTTTTATTTATTTTTTAAAATTTCTTTTTGTTGCCTTGGTTGTTTTCCTGATTTTCTTTAATGTTCTCCTTAAATTTTCATTTGAATCTCTTATTGTTTAGAGACTTTCTAAATTAGTCTTCATTTTTTATATAACTTAGACATCTGTTTTCCTAAAATCAATCAACTTTTAGTTCTACTTATTTTGCATTCATTTCTGTTCTTGGTGTTTTCATTTCTGTTTCAAAGTGGTTTATATTATACTCCATATCCAAAAATGCTTATTTGAGGATATTTCATTTAGTGGCATTTAGTGGGTATAATTTTTGTCATCTGAATTAATTTGATTCTCATTTTCTTCTATATTTTTATGGTGGTGATAGATCATTGAAGACTGCTTGTGCGGCTCACTGCACTTCTGTGTACAGCGCTGGTGGTTTAGGTTTGAGGAGGCTTCAGAGATTCCTAGTTCAAGATTCTCTCTTATGTCAGGGCAGTAAAATATGGTTGAGAGGGTTTTTGTTGTTGTTGTTGCTGTTGTTGGTGTTTTAAACAGGGCTGTAGAGTAGGGCTACTTGTCCTTTGCCATTTTCCTTTTGGCTTGTAGGATTGCAAATATGCTCTCTTTTTGATTCAGCATGTAGCTTTGAAAGAGCATCTGTCTTTTTAAAATTATTCTCCTCAAATGTTACCTTTCCAAGACTTCCTCTTGACACACTGTGAACAATTTTACCTTCCTCCTGGTTGTCAGTTTCCTAATCCATCAGATTACTTTTTTTCTTTTTATGGTGATGGTTTTAGATCAATATCAGGCCTGCTGCTAAGTCTTCCTTCGCTGTTCCAGTCAATTTTTTAGAGACTCCGCCTGTACTTCACAACGACTTTGGGAGGGGGACAAGAGATAACTCATAGAGATCTGGTGTTCATTTTTGCAGCTGCGAGTCTTTTGAAGTTTGGACATTATTTGTGTTCTTGTTATGCTGAGAGCATGAATTTTAGTTCTTCACATTGTTATTTATGTGTTGGGAAAGGATACGTTGAGAGATTAAGATTTAAACCATCACTATTACTTTGGTTACCCATCAAATTAAAGTATTTAATAATATGCCAGCACATAAAACATTTCTAATGACAGTCAGTTGTGAGAGCTCTAGTTTTCTATCCTGGTCATAAAATGTACCTCAAAACATGCTTTTCTCTAGTAAATGGTTGGTACGCATCATTATATTTATTGACACAGGAAAGCTGGGCACCCTAGAACCACAAAAGACTAATATGTATTTGAGGGTCATTCCAAAAAGATACCCGCAACCCCAATAGTTAACCGACTAAAAGTGAAAAGTGTGAGAGAAAAAAGAGAAGCAGAATGTTGGGGAGCAGTTACATGGCACATAGTTGTCCAATGAAAGACTTTGCCAGAGTAGACAACACATTTGGTAGTTACTCTCTAAATGCTATTATAAAAAGATAAGCATGGCTTCATGGTTCCTTCTAGACTTCACTATTCAACCTCTCATTCCTCAGTTCCTCTGTGTTGTCTCTTGTCTCATTCTATTAACACTGTGTTATTGACATCTTTAAAAGAAATTTCATTCCATGAATGTTAGAGATGGTGGTCTCCATAGAGACAGCCAGGAGCAACCAGGACCAAGTCAAGCAGTGAAGGGGCAAGAATGTACCTTTTCACAAGGTTAGGTACGCTTGGGTCCACTAAGTACGAGTACCAGTCTCTGTGACTCTTAGATCATATTATCAAGAGTAAAAATCATATAAAATAACTGATTATTTTTCATTACTGGCTGGGTAGTGTAATGGTGTAGGCCCTGAAAGGTGCTCAACAAATAATTATAAATGAGTGAATAACTATCAAAAATAACAAAAATGACCATCAAATGTTATAATCTTCCTACTTGCCAATAGAAAATGCTGCTTTGGAAAAGTTTTTTAAAGCCTACTGTTCTACATCAAACAAATAATTACTGCTGGGGATGTAAGCCCCATGGAAAAACGTGTCTTCTCTGGTTTTCTAAGGAACTTGATTTATTAGAAATCACAGGACCTTTTTGAGAGATGGGTTTTACCTACAAATTGCAAATAAGTTTTGCCTCACATGAATTCACAAAAGCCATAGGAATACATTGGAGAAAGAGTCAAGGGGAAAAAGAGTGGAAAGACCTGGAGATTATTTCCAACACAAAATGATGCTTTGTTGAAGCAGACATTGAGAATTAACTCAACTGCTCCCTTTGTTTGTCACATCATTATTTTAAATTTCAGGCACAGATTCTCAGAATAATTTGCTCTAAGAGGGACAAAATTAACCAATAAAAGCAAAGAATGATTTGACTGATTTGTAACAAACAGTATAGACAAATTGGCTCACTGTAATAATGACTGACTGAGAATACATGATAAAAATTTTTGGTCTGTATTTTCCAAGAATAAAAGTATACCTTCTGCCCTGGAAGCTGTATAACTATATTCACTAGAACCAGGTCCTACTGTGTATCTTCCTAGAAATACAGAAATGATAAAGACACAGTCCTAAACCTGAAACATCTGAAAGGGAAGAGGCACATCAGAATCTAGGGAGGCACAAAGAAAGCAGGCAGCATTACTAAAATGCTTCAACCTGGACAACATATTATCATTCTAACTGGAACTTCAAAGAATCAAATGCCTTATGGTCGGGGACAGAGGGCCAAAGATTTCTTGTAGATGGAAAAGAAAAATCACAACTATTTCTGGGAGTCAAGAGATAAAAACCATATTAAATTGGTTAAAAGAATGCATTCTAAATATCCTCTATGGAGACTGGTGGAGAGAGAGTAGAGCTGGCCATTGGGAGGACTGAGCAGCAGCCCTGGCTCTTTATAAACTAGCTAGGGGAGTCTGCCAATGTATTCCACCTCTCTCAACTCCAGTCTCTTCTGATGATGTCATTCAATAGATTAAAAACTTAATGTGCACTGCCTGTAGTTGACATGTTCTCTGCTCTTTTGATCTGCTAGCCTTGAAATCTGAGAAACAGAATTCATATACTGAAGGATTTGCTATCTGTGGAAATAGAATAAGAAAACTTACTTCTCTGGGCAAGAAATAAATATGAAATCAGAAGTGAATGCCCTTGTAAGGAAAAGATCAGCTTTGTCCACAGGAAATTTCATGAAACAATTCCATGGAACTGTTTTCTGAGCACAGAGAAGCATCATGAAAGCTCAGTCTCTAGACAACAGCTGGGTTTGCATCTTGGCTCTGTTCTTTCCTCCTAATGTCTTAGACCAGCTTTTGAACTGTGCCTGCATTCCTTTCCAAGTGCAGCAAAGCAACTCACATCAGTTTGGAATTCCGTATTTACAAATATCATGGAATCTGCAATGCCGTTACCTGGATTTGGTTAGGCTAAGAGTGCATACAATTCATATTCACTCACTTTCCTCTTCCCTATTCCAGTTAATGGATTTTCATTTATCTTTGATTTTTCTGACACCCAAGATCTAAGACATGAGTATTCTCTCAAGATGGTACAGGGTCTATCTCCACGTCTTTTAAAATATAAATTTTAAACCCAAGACTGTGTAAATATCAAGACTTGTGAAATATGTTTAGATAATTACTTATAGCCAGAAGACATAGCTAGTAAAAAAAAAAAATCAATATTCATAGAGTGTACCATTCATCATCCCGTAAGATGCAACAAATCCAGGAAGCTCTAGCTTCCTTTCTTTCTCCCTTCCTTCTTCCCTTACTTCCTCTCTCCCCCTCTCTCCGTCCTCTATTCCTTTCTTCCTTCCTTCCTTTCTTCCTTCTTCTCTCTCACTCCTTTTTCATTTTGTCTTAATTTATTTGTTTCATTCTATAAAACTGCATTTTAACTTCTGGTATTTGAAACAGCGGCTCAAACTATCTCCCTGTGAGTGACTTAATAAAATACTTCAAATAGCATCTGAACCTAAACACAAGGTGAAATTTATCTTCAATACACCTCTTCCCTATAGAGAAGAAAAGCTAGCTAAGCCTCCCCATAAAGAAATGAAGTTGTGATGCAATAAACCTGACAAAAAGTTAAATAGAGGTTACCACAACAAGATCTGTCTTCTTCAGAAATAAGAGCCTCTTCCGCCCAGCTATCTAAAATAGAGTAAAGGACTTGGAAGCCAGAAGCACACTGGAGCCTTTCTGTTCCACTGATCGCTGCCACTCTGCTGAGACATTTTTATATACTTTTATGTACCTTCTTTGGTTCTGCAATTCAACTGCAAACACCCTGAGGGCTTCAGGGCAGGACTGTATCTGATAACTAATGTTTTTAAAAAAATATTTCTTCATATAGTGATTAGCAAGGAATCTATTAGCCGCACAAAATATATTTTTCTCAAATAGGCCTGTAGAAAGTCACGCACAGAAAAAAGATCCTGATACTTACTGAATGGCACTAGAATGCAAGCTCCATAAAATCACTGATTTTGTTTTATTCACAGTTCATCGTAGGCAGACTCCAAGGCAGTCCTCAGTAACCCCCATCTCCAGGATTCATGTCCCTGTGCAATTTCTACCTAAGTGTGGACGGACCTTTTGACTAACCAGTTGAATATGATAAAAATCATGGAATGTCACTTCCATGATTGGGCTCCATAAAATTGAGACTTTTATCTTGCTATCAGATTCCCTCTCTCTTTCTGGTTTTCATAAAGCAGGATGCCATGTAAGGCAAGTCCATGTGCCAAGGAACTCAGGGCACCAGAGAACAGCTGGCAAGAAATTGAGTTAAATTAAACCAACAATCATATGGTCGGCTCAGAAGAGGATGCTTTACTAGTCAAGTATTTATATGAGATCTTGGCACTAGCTGGATCCTTGATTGTAGCTCCTGAGAGACTCTGCAATAGAGAACCCAGCTAAGCCATGCCCAGACTCCTGGCCACAGATACTCTAATAAATGTATATTGTTTTAAGACACTAAGTTGGTGATTATTTGTTACACAGCAATGCACAACTAATCCACTGCTATTTCCTCAATTCCTTGAACAGTGCCTGACTCATAGTAGGTATGTAATAAATTCAAATTGCACAAATCAATAAATGAAATTAAGTCCTGTCACTGATGCAGAATTACTGAAGGTTGGTAAACTATTCATCATGGTGCTGCGATGTATAAGTAGATGAATAAAGCCAATTTTTACAACAAGCCTTCTAACAAATTCAATTTGCTAAAAACAAACATGTAGTAAATAAATACAATTTCCCACAATGAACATGTTAAACAAGCTTCTCAGTCATCATAATAGCCTCAAGGTTGACTTATATTTCCTAGGAGAGAACAATAAACTTTCGAGTTTAAAACAAAATAGCACTGGAGACCCCTTTTACCCTTCTTGGCAAAAATACTGACCAGAAATTCAATTTCATAATGGCAACATTCAGAATATGCATTGCTCCCACTAAATAGTCCTTTAACCCGGCTGGCTTGTGCTCTTTATTCTTTCTGCCTTTATGATTCCTAATTGGGAAATATGCTTCAGTTTTCACACTCATATTCTCAAAAGCATTTGGGTCAGCCTCTTCCCTTCCTCTCAAGGTTTCTCATTAAATACTCTTGTGATTTGTGGCCTGTAAGTCCAACTTCAATTTTAACCAAGGGCAAATTTTTAAAAAATATTTTTAGTTCTCATTGCCAGTGTGATAACTGCTAGGAAAGAAAGAAGGCCGAGAGAAATGGCAGCAGATGTGGTAGGAGCAGTGAGTGCTTAGCACGATGAGAATTCCCTTCTGCAAATGTGACTTTCAAACTTTGAACTAAAAGATGAGAAGAGCCCAAATATACAAAGGGCCAGAATGGGGGCATGGGCATAGAATAGCATTTCAGCAGAAGGAACAGCACATCAAAAGGCCTGAGAACAAGTTCCTCAGCAGAGTTGATTTTACAAAGTCAGCCACATTGTGAATGTGAAGGACAACTATACACAATCAGTCAGGATCACACACACAAAAAATGTCCAGCACAGACGAAGTATCCTAACACTTTTTTGGATAGTACTAGAATATTCCACAAAAGTGGTAACCTCTCTTTACAACTGCTTGTAAAAAATATCTTGATGTTATTTTTATTTGATAATTTTGACTCCATTTATCTTCAAAATTAATATAAATCATTTTGCATTTTTTCACTTTTCATTATTCTATTTAATTATTACTTTTTTCTGTATAACCTTATGAGGTTAAAAATTATCCTACCTTTTAGGAGATAAAACTAAGGTTCAGGCAGCTTCCAATAAATCTACTAAGGCCACAAAGCTCATAAATAGGGACATCTGACCTGGCTGACTGAACTCCTTCGCCAGCCTAGTCCTCACAAATCAGGGATTAAAATGGTGGGAAGCAATTAACAAAAGAAGGTCATGGATAATTTTATTTATAAGGGTGGCCTGGAGATTAGAAAACCTCAATTTTGTCCAGAATATGCCAAGAGTTATATTGTCATCATTCCACTGTCTCACTAGGTTTCTAAGCTTATGAAAGGACCCAGCTCCCCCAAACACAACTAACAAATCCTTCCTTATTCTATGGGTAAATCCAAGTTGGTTTTGAGGCTAGAAATCCAACTCTACCACAGGCCAAATGTTGGGTCACTAAATACAAGAAGGTATCATGGAAAAATGGAAAGAATCAGGTTGTAAGGACAATACACTTGTGATAAAATGGACCAATAAAATGATGTCAATATTATCTACCCTGCAGGTTACTGTATAGTTAAAGATAATTCATGCAGCACCTAACACAAAGGAACAGCTTAGGTGAATGAAGGTAAATATTTGCATTTGAGAGTAACTTGGAAAACCCAGAGATCTCTCAGACCTGACAAAAAGACCTTATTCGAGGATGTAAGGTCATTCCTCTGAGCAAAGGGTTTGTTTCGTATTAAAATGCTTGTGCTCTGGGGAAAAACCTGACTGCTTCCTCTTTATCAGCAAATCTTCAGGGTGAAACACTGGCTGCATTGGAGGGGGAAAGGGGTGTGAGAAAGCCTCTTAGCCACTGGAAGTTTAAAAGGGAGCATAATCGTAGAAGAAGGAGGAAGGTTCTGCTTGTTCACACAGAGTGCACTCACTTCATACTTCTGCTTCGAACTGCCAGGGGTATGGCACATACCATCTGACAGAAGCATGGGAAAAGGGAATAGGGAGGGATTTCCATCAGTAGCATGTCTCTAGTCTGGTACATTTTTATGAGCCTCATATTTTAAAGTCATTATTTCAAACACTAAGAGTAAATCTAGAGATCTCATATAGAGCATGAGGACTATGATAATAATATTGTATTGCATATTGAAGTTTTGCTAAGAGAATAGAACTGAGATGCTCTCACCATAAAATAAAAATTAGGTAACTATGGAAGCTGCTGGATATGCTAATTTGCTTGACTGTAGTAATCATTTCACTATATATAACACATTAAGCTGTACACTTCTGTCTTCCAACCTGGAGTGCAATGGTGCGATCTTGGCTCACTGCAACCTCCACCTACCCTGTTCAGGCAATTCTCCTGCCTCAGCCTCCCAAGCAGATGAGATTACAGGCACAGGCTACTGTGCCTGGCTAATTTTTGTATTTTTTTTAGTAGAGACGGGATTTCCCCATACTGCCAGGCTGGTCTCGCACTGTGGACCTCAGGTGATCCACCTGTCCCCAGCCTCCCAAAGCGCTGGGATTACAGGCGTGAGCCACCGCGCCCTGTCAAAAAAAGAGGAACCTTACAGGGTCTTTATTTGGCCAGGAAAACAAGCCTTTTCATCTATTTTCACTTCTGTGTCTTCAGACCCAGCCACATGGGGCTTTGAATAGTTTTTCATTTGTCATCCGCTCAAGGTACCAGCCCTGCCTGACCGAGGAAGGAAACGCGTTCTTGTCACTGATACACGTTCCATGATGAGGACACACGAAACCAGGGCTACCTGAAATTCTCACTTTAGTCTCATTAAAGATCTTTCTCCGAAAGTTATACTGCAACCATGAAAGTATCGCTCTTGGCAAAATAACAATAAAAGAAAGAAGTTACTTAGCAGGATTCTGACTATTTCACATTTTTAAAATCACTCCAGTGCAACAATAATGTCTAAACTGTTGCTGGGGTGAAGTGGCAGCAAGGTTGGGTTTGATGAACGTAAGGCGTGGTCTGCTGTTTGGGAGAGGGACTGCTGCGTCACAGATGAGTGTTGTGTTTTTGGGAGTTTGGATGGGAAAGTGTGAGACAGTATTCTGAGTCTGATTGTTTGTGGGGAAAGGACTGTGGTTTGTGCATCTTTTTCTATCTCATGTCTATGTGAAGGGAGTTGCGCTAGCAACGCAGGAAGGTTGTTGTTCATTGTCACAGTAATTGGGGAATAGGGATGTGACATATACTGCCAAGAGGCCAGGGATCTTAACCATTCTGCAATGCCTTTACAGTGAAGAATATTCCCAGCCCAGGTTATTCATGCTCCGTTGAGAAACACTGTGCTCCAGTAACAATTTTGGCCTCTCTCTCCAGCTCCAGTCTTTCTCCCTGGGGTTCTCTGATGGATGTATCAGAAGAAGACACAACCCTGCCCAGCCTAGCCCCCTCCACTCTTGCCTCCTGGTCAGTCTGCCTGCAGAGAAGGCGTTTTCTGGGGTAGGCCCACAAGTTGTTTTGTTTTGTTCTTGAGGAATGGGGTTAAGTTCAATTCAGGAGTGAAGAATTAGAAAGTCCATTGTGAGACACATCAAAATCCATCTGCTTCACTGAAAGCCCAACAATTTCAGTGTTAATCTCATCCAAAATATGCTCTCACGGAAACACCTGGAATGCCTGATCAAATGTCTAGGCACTGTGGCCCAGCCAAGTTGACACATCTCACCAGCTCCAGCGCCTGCCCAGAAGAATGCTGCGTTCTCAGATCTCCAGACCAGGCCAGTCACCAGCTGAGTGCCAGCAAGTGACCTCAGTCAATGCCACAAAGAATAACCTGGCCAAGCCCTACCTGATTTCTAACTCACAGAATCTGGGAACATTATAAAATGGTTATTTTAAGTCACCGAGTTTTGAGGTAGCTTGTTACGCTGCAATAGTAACTGGAACACTAATTTTAAACTCCCATCACTCCCCCTCTTTCTTATGAAACTTCAGTTACACAGGCCACTGAAAACACACTTACTCCCTCCCAGCCTGGCCTCGGGGCGTTTCTACCCGCCATTCTTTCTGTCTACAGTATTGTCTCTCCAGCTCTTTGCTTAGCTGGCTCCTTTCATCTTTCCTTCCTGCTTTAGATCAAATATGACTTCCTCAGAGAAGACTTCCCTGTCCACACTCCCTAAATTGGCCTCCCTCCCCATCTATGCAGCTTTCTTTTTCATTTTGTTCATTTTCTTCAAAACATTGATCTCAATCTGAAATTGTCGTGCTTTCTATCTTTGACTATTGTTTGCCTCAATTAAAGCATCAGCTCTGTAGGGTAGGTTCTTAGCTAGCTCATTTGTGGCTCACACGGTGATTGGCACAGAATATGTGTTCCATAGATACGTGTGGAAGGAAGAGTAATGAATGCTCTTCTCGTATGTGGGTGACTGACTTCAGGATCCTGTCCACAGGCCTCAACTTACTAAGTTTGCTATCACAGAATTTAATGACGGAAGATTACAGTTCCCATGAGCTATAAAGGGTGTTTTTCTGACTTTTCTTCTGCTCTTTTTTTGCCCTCTAATGAGATGAGCATTCACCAGGGAAGAAAAAGCCTAACATCCTTTTACAATACTTCAGAGACAAAAACCACTGCATTTTTAGACGTGATTATCTGTGGGGCTTATTTATAAATTTTCCTAACCCTTGCGGATTAATTAAAAGATATCTCTAAACTGTAAAAGGGAAAAACTTTTCTCTTATTTCCTGGAAATCCAGTCTACTCTTAGGCTTTGTGTAATACAGCCTCAGTTCTAATTTCTTTCTTCTCCCGTCCCCCAGCATGGGGCTTACAGAGAGCTTGGGTTAAAGGGTAGGGGAGAAGCAGGTCCATCTCCTACTTTTTTGTTCCCCACTTTTCCAGTAATTGGTTTAGGTACACTTGAAGCATAAAAAGCAACACATATTTTCTCTCATCACCTGAACTGAAGTTCTTATTCAAAGCCAGCACTCAACCCGCACTCTACATACTTGCGCATTCTCTTGTATTCTGATTCTCCCTTGTATTAACCATGTCTTTCATTTTCTATATTGTGATGTTTCAACATTTGGGGCCTTGCTAACACTGGAGAGACTGCCCCTCCCAAGGTTTGCCAATTCCTAGACAGTGTAAACAACTCACTTGAGAGCACGCCTTTCAAGTATAAACCAAACGGTTCAGAGTCCGCAGCCCAACCACCTCTTTCATGGGTTTTCACACTCTGGGCCATTATCTACCTGTCCTATTTACCCCAGAGCCAGGTGTCAGACAAGAGACAGCCCCTAAACCCTAGAGCTCGCTGAAATCATTCAAATCAGCCAACCCCCTGCTTCACCCATTCCTTCCCACAGAAAGCACAATAAAGGCTCAAGCTCACAGTTCCCCCCACCCTGGCCTCCCCTGACTCACCCAGGTGCTTCTCCATGCGACCCCCTTGTGGTGTGGTATGCCCCCTCCTATTGGGAACTGTGCGTAACAAACCATCTTTTCAATGGCAATTGTCTCCTGATCTGTAGACCTTACTGTACTTCCAATTTCTATTAACATACTGTATTTCCCATCCCTCTAGATTGTAAGTCAAGCTAATGTCTTAATTGTTTTGGGGCAACTTGGATTCTGCATACTCAGTACACAGTATTCTAAGTCTTATTTTAGCAAGATTTAGAAACCTGATTTAAAGCACTGATGCATTCAAGAAACAATTTTTGATGTCTCATGTGTACTTGGTATTGTGGAAGGCCCTGGGGATAGGAGGATGAATAAAATACTCTTTTAGGCAGGTTCCTGACAGGATGGGGACTAAAAAAATATGTAAGAAAAGAAGAAATGAATCAATGTCTTCCCAGAGTTCACAAGCTAGAGTCCATGGCTTGCCGGATCCTCTGGTATGTTAACCTTACAAAATTGATGTTGATTTTGGAAAGTTTGAAATTAGAATAGACTGGTTTGTCTTGTTCTATTCCATTTTTTACATCGCAAGCTATTGAAATCAGTACTCTAAAAGATTGTTCAAATTTTCCAACATATGATTTAGATTTAATTGTCTCCCTTGGAACATCTTCACAAAAATATAGCCTAACTCACTCTAAGAGGAGCCTAAGTAAACTGTTCTTTGGGGGACAGAAAGTAAATATAACAGTAACCATAGGTCAAGGGCAGTGGTTCCTGTCTGTAATCCCCGTGCTTTGGGAAGCTGAGGTGGGAGGATGGCTTGGGGCTGGACAATATGGCAAGATGCCATCTCAACAAAAAATTGTAAAAATTATTCAGGCATGGCAGTATATGCCTGTAGTCCTAGCAACTCAGGAGGCAGAGGCAAGAGGATCACACAAGCCCAGGAGTTTGAGGTTATAGTGAGCTATGATCACTCCACCGCATTCCAGCCTGGGTGACACAGAGAACTTGCCTCTAAATAATAGCTAATACTTACTGAGCTCTTAATAGATGCCAGGCATTATCCCAAACAAGGTATATGTATTATTTTGTTTAAACATTATAATTCATATTATCATCCTTACGTTACAGATGAGGAAGTGAAGCTTAAATAGAATGACTCATTCACTGCAGGTAACACAGCCAGTGAGTACAGCCAGGATTCTAATCGAAGCAGCGTTACCCCAAAATCTACCTATTTAACATGAGCTATGAGATAAATCTGGATAGTTTTCTCAGTGTACATTGCTTAGACCCATTTCTAAAGTCCGTGAAAGAATGTGGGCCAAATTTATTCCCACAGAAATCCTAGCCACTCAAAATCCTGCTACTAAATACACAATATTTGAGTTTGCCAGAATCTTTTTTCTTCCAATAACATATTAAAATTTCTTTTTACGCTTTCTCTGCCTGGCCCCCATCCACAGTGGCCTAGTTGGTGATATAATAAAATGAGCTGCTTTAAAGAAAAACTCCAGAATAGTTTCTCTCCACAACTTTCCATAAAAGGGTACTGAGCTTTAATAACAACATTCATACACAGAATGTATCTTAGGACTAGAGAGTGAGTTTTCTGTTTCCTTATTTGTGAATGTTTCCCAAGGAATTCTGTTAAAATCTTGTGGCAGTGACCACCTCCCGGCCTTAGCTTTAATTATTCTATTTTCATTAGTCTGGGTCAACACACGCCACAGAGGTTATCTCTGGATTTGATGTGTTGCACTAAAGGCGAGATTCTCTAGGATAGTTATGTCCTCATAGACCAGGCATTGGAGTAATGCCTTGGAAAGTCTGCAACTCCAATCACCTTGAACTTTGGATATTTCTTCTCTTAACACACATTTGTGGAAAAGAAAACCATAGGACATGAAATAATATATAAGTTGCAAATCTGCTCTTTTCTCTATATATGACTACAGATTAAATACATTGACTACAGAAGGCAAACAGAACTCTTTTCTGGAATCTTGAGTTTCAGAATTTCCAGGAGAAACACTAAAAGCTATGCCCTTTCTTCTCTTGCATCCAAAAGAGAAATCAATGAGCTATTGATTAAGACTTTTAATTCACTGTCAAGTCTCAAGCTTCCGAACACACTAGTCTAATGGTATTTAATACTTTCTTTTAAGACCCAAACGTGCCCATCCCAGCCTACAGTAAAGGGAGAAGACACATCTCAGGGCTTGATTTTGCTCCACAACAAGCATTTATTGAGTGTCTACTATGTACCTGACCATGTTCCAAGTCCTTGAAGACAAAGCAGTGAACTTGTATTCTTATCACTGAGGAGGGAGAAGGCAGTACTTGCCAGTTACCTGAAATTCCCACTGGAACCAACACTTTCAACTCCACTCAGACTCTCAGAAGTTGGGTAGTAAGAAACTCCCTAAGTCTTTGGAGCCTCACAGCTGCCTTGGGGGCTGTGTTTTCTACATTTAATAGAGCCAGGCATTTAATATGAGCTGGGGACAGGAAGTGTGAACCCCTCCTATTTTTATGCAAAGTTTTGTGAGCAAGTATGAGCACTTTCTGGAGGCAGAGTCTACAGTGTCCTCGAATTCTCAAAAAGATCTGGGGTCCTACCAAGGTTAAAAGCATTCCCCTAACATACCCACAGCTCATGGAGCCCAGGTAAATGCGCTTGCACTTTCTTGGTGAAGGCCACATGTTGAACCAAAAAGTAATGCCAAATGGATGCCACACTGACTGCAACAGCCACTTAGCCTGGTGTACACCCCCCTCAGACCTTCCTCAACTTCACAACTTCGCTCACCAGAAAGCTTCGGGTGCAACTGTAAGGTGGCCTAGTCCTTTGGAAAGGAATGAGAAACGCATAGGGTTGGAAATACTGAGGCATTGGCGCCTCTCCTGTTTTGGTCCTGAATGGATTCCCGATTCCCGGCAAGGAGATCACAAGCCTCTCTTCTCCTGACCCCACTTTTGGCATCTCTGAAGGCTGGTTCTCAAGAGCCTGTCTGCCTACAGCTACTAAGTTCTGTGAGAGCTATAAAGTTACGATGGGATCCATCTGGATGTTTTCCTGACAGGAGAGGCAGCCTTGCATTTCCCTTCAGAGAGTTGCTGGGGGTGCACACCTGCTCAGCTTTACCCAGAATGCGCAACCCGCACTTCTAAGCGCGCGCTAGGCAGCATAGCGCATCGCAGTACACGCGCGGCGACTGGACACACGCACTCCCATACACGCCCCAAAACCGCACACAGCCGCACTCCTATGCAAGCGCGCCGGGAGCACACACCCGCACTGCCTGCAGGCGCGATGGGCGCACACACTCGCATTCCTACACGTGCGCTAAAGCGCACACGCCGCGCTCCTATTACCGCGCTCGCACGCAAAAGAGCCACAGCTTCCGAGTGGGACTCGGCATGAGGGTGTCGTGCCCGGTACTTCACCGTCAGTCACCGTTGCGTCCGCCTTCTCCCCTGCTGGGTGCACCTCCAGCCGCAGAGATTTCCAGCTGGGGCACAAGAACTGCCTAGGCCGAAAGAGCTGCTCCTCGGTCACAAAGTGCAGTTTCACGCTGTACTGCAGGTGCGCCGGGACCCGGGCCGGAGCCGGGGTCGCTGCCACTGTCCAAGCGCCTCTGCCTGTGAGCCTCAGCAGAGCCTCCCCCGCGCTGCTCCGGGCAAAGAGAAACTGCTAGGGCAAGGGGGAGGGACTTGGAAGCGCGCGCACCACCTTCCCCAGCTCCCACTGCAAGTTCAATCTTCGACCTCCGAGACGCCCAGTGGCTTCTGCTGGCACCTAATGCCCTCGGTATCATCTCCCTCTACGCGCTGGAAAGCTGCAACTCCGCACCTACCGCACAGGAGCGCGCTGTAGACGAGCAGATGGGCCCAACAAGCCAGCGGGGCGGCAGCCCTGAACACGCAAGTTTGGAGAGCGCGCAAGGCACCTGAAAGTGGTTGGGGTTTGGAAGCAAAAGGGTGACACCTGCAGTTCGCTGGGACCGCTCTGCGGGCGTGGGCGTCGGTTTGGAAATGGCCTTTGCCTAAGCTCTCTGCTTGGTGAGTGGGCATTCGTTCTTGGTGTGATTCTGGCGCCACTGGCACCTACGTGTGAGCAGCAGTCCCAAGTGCTGAGTTCTTTCCTCGTTGACAAAGTTGAGAGAGCAGCAGCAAGGCGGTCGGAAAGCCCGCAGACACTAGTGCAACTGACTGGGTCCGAATGACCATATTCGTCTTCCATTACTTGACTTGGGATTGAAGGTTTACTCGCTGCTGTACTGTGAACCATTTCCTTAGAAGTGGCCCGGCAGAGCCAGGGACTCTTGTCTCAAAGTTGACGCCTGTCTCCAGCAGCTGCCCAGCATAGGCTCTTGGCCCCAGCTTCAAAGGTTGGGCCCTCCAAGCCCTGAGTAACTGATTAGCAGGCCCTCAGTCCTTTGTGCAGAGAAACTGATCCACTGCAGAGTGAAGAGAAGGAAGCAGTTCTTCTTTTGACAAGAATCTCCCACACTTACAGATTCATGTTCCATAAAAGGACCTTTTCTTCAAATGCCAAACCACTTTCTGTGTGCCCCCAGTCCGTGACCTCCTAACAGAATGAATTGCAGGGAGGAAGCAAAGTTTATAAATTCATTCTGATCCTCTGAAGACAGTGTTCCTCTTAACTACGCAGGTTGGCTTGAGAAGAATTAAGACTTCTAGGTTTCCCTAGAAGTCCTGGGTTCTATGACTTCAGAGCTCCCAAGTGGGACTGTTAAACCCAGCCAAGCTGTGTGAAATCCTGGGCCTCATTTATCTGCCCCCACATCTTCTTTCTCCTAGTTCCTGATCAACCCTTTCTGGTTTCTCCCATTTTCCTTTAAGACATTTTCCTCCTCCTCTCTGTCTCATCTTTCTCAATCATCTAAGTATTCTTTTTCCTTTTTCTCATTCCCACATTCTGTTGCTGCATGGCTTTGATTCATGCTCTGTAAGCCCTTAGGACTGAGATTTTCTCAGTCTGCTGTAAAGGCCACAGAACACGCATTCCCACCTGTTGATGGATGGATAACAATGTTGTGACCAGAAGCTTATAGGAACCTAACCTTAGGCATTTCCCTAGGAGGAACGTAATGGCACCTTCATAGAACATAACTGCCATGAATAACAACCTTTGACCATATTTTACAATAACAATGCCTTTTTGAGGGTGCTTAGCACAAAGAGCCCAGTAACTACTAGATCATCTCTCTAAGTTCAGAGCTCCTGCCTTAACCCCCAAAAATGAATCCTGTTGACTTTTAGGTCAAGTATCCTTGGTAGATGAGGTATGTTGGCTCATAGGCTTCCCAGCCTCTCAGATCAAATCTTATGGTTGTTTCACCTATTCTGCCTGGACATAAGTCAGGATCTGGTCATAAAAATAAGAGGCTGCCTATGAACTAACTTACTTTCCTGAACTCAGAGCTGGGCCCTTGCAAAAGCGCTGGTGACTCAGAATATGAAGTGCTTCCTCAAGCTCCTCTCACATAGTTTACAGCCAAGAACAAAACTGCCCCAGGCTGAAAGGACCTCTTTTTCTTTTTTTTTTAAGTTCCTCAAAACAAATCCTTTATGAAATCTTTATGGTAATGCTAACATTAATCATTGATGATAACATTGACTTACTGTGTTTCATTTATTCTTTTATTTTTTTTTGAGACAGAGTCTCACTCTGTCACTGAGGCTGGAATATAGTGGTGCGATCTCAGCTCACAGCAACCTCCACCTCCCGGGTTCAAGCGATTCTTCTCCCTCAGCCTCCTGAGTAGCTGGAATTGCAAGCATGCACTGCCATGCCCAGCTAGTTTTTGTATTTTTAGTAGAGACAGGGTTTCACCGTATTGGTCAGGCTGGCCTCGAACTGCTGATTTTGTGATCCACCTGCCTTGGCCTCCCAAAGTGCTAGGCTTACAGGCATGAGGCATCACACCCGGCCTCATTTACTATTTCTTTAGATGGATGTGTGGGTTTCCAAGGACTGCTTTAACAAGTTACCACAAACTTGGTTGCTTCAAACAACAGAAAATTTTCCTCACAGTTCCAGAGGCTGGCAACCTGAAATCAAGGCGTCAGCATGGGTGTCCTTCCTTCCTCTAGAGGCTCTGGGGAGAACCCTTCCTGGTTTCTTCCAGCTTCTGGAAGTGTTCCATGTCTCCTGGCTTCTTGCCTGCATGCCTCCAACCTCTGCCTCCGTGATCACATGACCTCCTCATCTTCACATGTCTTCTCCTCTACTCTCTTATGAAGATACTTGCCATTGGATTTAGGTCCAATCCAGGTTGTTCAGGATGATCTCCACTCAATATCCTTGATTACATCTGCAGACCCCTTTTTCCAAGTAAGGTCGCATTCAGAGGTCTGGGAAGTCAGAATGTCTTTTGGAGGGCCACCATTGAAGGAACCCACACGTTCCCTGGTACCCACCACTAGGGAGGAGAATGTGCTTACAAGATATCATTTCAAAAGCTTAGGCCCAGCTCTTGCGTGTGTGACTTGGTGATGAATACACTTCCTACTCCTGGCAGATGTGAAAGAAGACAGGTTGAGAGAGGGATTGTGGGGGGAGGCAGAGTGAGGACGGCATGGTAACCAGCCCGGGTTACTAGAGGAACTAAAACGTACTGCATGTTATGGGAAAAAATGGACTTCGTTATAAAAGATCAGAAACATTATGAAGAGACAAGAATGTTCATCTTTCTTTCTTTTTTTTTTTTTTTTTTTTTGATGTGGAGTTTTGCTCTTGTTGACCAGGCTGAAGTGCAATGTCCCGACTTCGGCTCACCACAGCCTCCATCTCCTAGGTTCAAGCAATTCTCCTGTCTCAGCCTCCCAAGTAGCTGGGATTATGGGCGCGTGCCACCCTGGGCCTCCAAAGTGCTGGGATTACAGGTGTGAGCCACCATGCCCGGCCCATGTTTATCTTTCCTGAAAAATAAACTATATTGATTCTGCAAATTAGTATTTTCCTGGGGACAAGAGAGGCAGAAAGAGGAAGAGAAACAGAATGACCCAACTTTTACTCTCTAAACCAGCAGTCTTCAAACTGAGGTACATTAAGACCCAGGATGAAGCATTTTAAGGAAATAAATTTCCAGGCCCTCTACTTCCACAAATAGATTTTTCTAAAATTGATCTGAGAAACACTAATGAAGACGCAGATTCCCCTTCTCAGTGCTTACTTTGTTAAGGAAAGGCATTCCTCTCACTCACCCTAAATTTTATGACATCTAGTGTCTAGTTACACAGGTATAAAAATATTTACAGCAACAAAAAAAAGATGCAATTCAAAATACTGCTGTAGCTGTCGAGAAAGCAAATGACTGTAATCATTTCAAAACTCAGATGATAGCTAATTCTTTGTTCATAATAAAGTTGAGGGAGACCTACTGAGCTGCCAACTGAGAGTTGGTTAAAAATAATACTTGATGGGCCGGACACGGTGGCTCAAGCCTGTAATCCCAGCACTTTCAGAGGCTGAGGCAGGCAGATCACCAGGTCAAGAGATCAAAACCATCCTGGCCAACATGGTGAAACCCCCTCTCTACTAAAAAATACAAAAAGTAGCTGGGCGTGGTGGCGCGCACCTGTAGTCCCAGCTACTCGGGAGGCTGAGGCAGGAGAATTACTTGAACCTAGGAGGCAGAGGTTGCAGTGAGCCGAGATTGTGCCACTGCACTCCAGCCTGGCGCCTGGTAACAGAGCAAGACTCTTTCTCAAAATAATAATAATAATAATAATCTTTAATGATAAATTACTGTGTGACTTGGCAACTCCCAGCAATCACAGTGGCCAGGGACTGAAGTGCCCTGACACTTAATTCCCTTACCTTCATGGCTATCTTCATCTATGATTAGTAATCAAAAGTATAGTAATAATTAAATAAACAGTTTTTATGAGACATATGGTCATGGAAATATTTTTAAGTTGCATTTAAATTTATATATATTTTAGTTGTAGCAGGTATAAGGTTAGGATAACAGATGTTTAAGCATAAAATATATTACAAGTAGGATATAATTCTATGAAGAAAGTACAGTGAAAATAAGATTTGAAGAAGATAAAGAATACATATCATTTCTGACTATAAGAGCTTGTCAGATATTTTAATGGACAATGATTATCAAATAACCATATTAATTGCTGGCTTCCTTTAAAATGTGACTATAACTATTCCTAAATGTCAATATTAGCAATGAACTGGAAATAATATTCTTGTGCATATTTAAACTTGAACCATTTTACATGTCAACTTGAACACGTGTGCAGGTAATGTTACAGTAGGTAGCTGGTCAGGCATGAGCAGGCAGGAGAGGACTCCCCACCATACAGACACATCGGGAATGTCAGGCGACCATCAGGTCATGGCCAGGTGGTTGTTAACTAGCTCTCTAAAATAGTCAAATAATAATTGGTCACAGCTGGCAGCAGGGAAAGGCGGTCTCCTAATAGAGAGAGAGCACCTGAGACTGATGGTCAGCACCTTCTCAATAAGACCTCAGGAACTGGGCACATGGGCTCAGGCATGTGCACTAAGAGGCAAAATGGCAGAGTTTAACTGGTATACAAACTTCCTCTAGGAATGCTAGACTGGGAAGGGAGGAACTCCAGTGTCATGCTCAGGGTTGGGGTCCAGCCCCAGCTGAGGTCTGAGGAGAGTGGGTGGATATGGGACAGGGAGCTGGAAGAACACTCGGGAGACAGCAGGTAAATGAGATGTGGCTTATCAGCAGTGCCTTCACAGGGTCCGTGTTACATTTATACACCACATAGACCACTGTGGCTAAGAGCCAGCTGGGGAGCTTCACTGTATTGTGTCTACATGGCTGTGATTACACAAGACATGGGACTGTGCACTTGCACCCCAATCCCACTGAGTCAGCTAGGCTCTTTACCCTGGCCTCTGCCTGCTGCTCTATGCCTGCTTGGCTGTAGCACAGCCATGTTCGTAACATCCAGTAACCACACTGTGCGCTCCCTTCCTAAGGGCTGGCGGGCCACTTTGCACATGGACAGCCTACCCCAAGGGAGGAATCAGGGGAGAAGTAACCCAAGACCCAGGAAGTACGCCAGTGTATAAAACCCCAAGTCAAAAGGTCAAACTATGCATTTGATCTCTCAAGTCGCTGTCTTCCGAGGGTACTTTAATTCCTTTCACTCCTGGTCTAAAGCTTTTTAATAAACTTTCACTCTTGCTCTAAAACCTGCCTTGGTCTCTCCTTCCTATGCCCCTCAGTCAAATTCTTTCTTCAGAGGAAGCAAAAACTGAGGTTGCTGCAGATCTATATGTTCCGCTGTTAACAGTAATCTGAATTTACAATATTCTTTTAGGGATACACAGCAAATAAATAAATAATAAATAAATAACACTGTGGTAGACAAGCCGATTAAAGGAAGCATATGGCAACGCCTCTATGCTATCAGGAGCTTTAAGATGTTTCGCCTCCCCTGAGACTACCTGGGACAGCTCTACTGACGTCATCAGCACCTGATTCTAGTCTGAATAAATCCAACTCAGGAAAAGGTGCTTCTGGAGGAAAGAGAAGGAATTCTAAGGTAAAAGCAACTCTCAAGGGTGAGGTCAGGTCTTTTGAGAAGAGTGCATGGGATGGCCCAAGTTAGAAGTCACAGAGGTGGTCCGGTCTCAGAAAGAGAGGGTGCACCTGCGAAGAGAGAAGCAAAGGTAGGACCTGGGAACATGCTGAGAGGGGTTTTCTGTAGCTCACGAGGAAAGTCTCCTTTGGGGTACCGTTTCTCTTCTTTCAGGGTACAGTTTCTTCTCATTACCTCATTTCAGTGGTTCAGTCTGTCAGCGTGGTGTAGAATGAGATAGGGTAAGAGAAACTGGCCTGCCTTATGGGAAGGGGGGACTTTATCTAGAAGACCAAGTCCAGGATTGCTGATCATTACTAGCAGGATGTGAAAGGGAGCCCCACAGGTGCAGGAGGGCAAGGAAGGAGCAAGCCATGCTGGGGAGGATGCTAACGGGTTCTGGAGGAGGCAGATTTGGGGTCCAACCCCAGCCCCACTCCTTATTGCCTGGATAAATGGGGCAATTACTTAGATGCTTTGAATATGGGGAAGCCTTTATAGTAAACCCATAATAACCCTATAGGCTTTTTGTGCAAATTAAATGGCACTGTACAGCAAGCACTCAACATACAGTGCCTATCATCAGTATTTGCTGAAGAAAATATGGAAAAGTTAAAAGAAACTTGAATGAACCACATCCCCTCACCTGAAGGCAATTATTGGAATAACGTTAGAGTAGTTATTTCTATTTTTTCTTAATCTTGGCATTAAGTCAGCTTTTTTTAATAGAAAGAGAAAAACAGTGTGAATGACCCCTGTAAGAAAAGACCTGACTCAGTTGTCCCTTGACTAGAGAAAAAAGGTTTATTAATTACAAAATCATGTGAGTTTCAGCTTTTAATTATTTTTGTTTTTGTTGTTTAATCATTCATTTATGGCTTATGATTTATATCATACTCAGTCTCAGAGGCACAGTGGCATGTTTTATAAATCTACCAAATACATAAACAGCAGCTATATATTCCTATTTGTATGGAAGTGAAAATAAAGCAGATTAAGGAAAGCAAGCTGGAAAATTAAGAGAAGTGGAGGTTGGGGTTCATTTTGGAAAGTTAATGTGCTTATGAATAACTTGCCAATCCACATTCAAATCCAAAGTGAGATCCCCTGCAAGAGACAGCTACAAAGACATGATCTCCCTGATCATCAGCCTGAAGCTCTTTCCAGAGAGCTGATGTGTCTGTGTGAGATTTATACATGATTTCTCATAAGGCTCTTTTCTTGATTTTCAAGCACGAATTGCAAGACAGACATAGTAAGGCAGCTGACACACCTCTTATTCTCTCAGCAACTGATCATAAACCAGAATACATTTGATTATCTGATTTACCAGAGAACATAGTGAAAAGAATAAAATAGATGATATTAAAAAATGCATCAGTATATACTTAACTAAGGTATCTATACCCTTTTCAAGTTCTTCATACATAAAAGAAAGTTGCTATACCAGGTAATCTTGGTATTTCTTTCCGATTTTAATATTCCATGTATAGAGAAGAATAGCTAATATTTATTCATTGCTCTACATGCATGGACTCATTTGTAAATATCATACGGTTGCAGATTTACCTATAGGCCAGTAGTAACATTAGTCCACATCCTGAAGGGCAATGCTGGTTAAAATTTATCATGCATGAGAATCACCTGGAGAGACTATTAAAATGCAGATTGCTGGGCTCTGCCCCCCAGTGATTCTGATTTAGCGGGCCTAGTGCAGTGCCCAAGAACTGTTATTTCTAATTCTATTTCTAACAAAATCTTAGGTACTGCTGGTGCTGCCATTCTGATACTTGCTTGGGAGGAATGGCATCCAAAGTCAGGCTGCACGTTAAAACGTGCAGCAGCTAATTCAGGGAGCTGATGAATTACATACAGATAACAGAGGATAACTGCTACTGTCTGAATGTTTGTGTCCCCAGAAAACTTATATTTTAGAATCCTAACCTGCAAGGTGATGGTGTTAGGAGGTGGGGCCTTTTAGGGGGTGATTAGGTCCTGGAGGCAGAGCTTTCATGATTAGGATTGGCACCCTAATAAAAAGGGACCCCTGTCAAGATCATTCTTGTTGGTTAAAAAAAAATCATAAAATAAAAAATAAAAGAGACTCCAGAGACCTGACTTCTTCCACTGTGCAGAGACACAGCTAAAAGGCACCAACTGTGAGCCAGGAAGTGTATCCGCATCAGACACTGGATCTGCCGGTAACTGGATCTTGGACTTCTCAGCCTCCAGAACTGTGAGAAATAAATTCTTAGTTTTCATAAGTGACCCAGTCTATGGTATTTTGTCACAGCAGCCCATATGGACTAAGACAATAAATGCATCATTCAATTACAAGTGTGTAGTACTTGTGGGTAGTTCACTTTGCCACATTTTCAAACTATTTCCACATCATTTCAAAGCTATAATAATAGCTTATCTTCTTAGGGACAGGTTGACACAAATAAAGTTCCTAGAAGGGGCAAATGAAGGATAGAATTATCTTAAAGAGCCTTAACTCCATGTGTCTACCAACAAATCAGCACTCCCCTTTCATTCGTATTTGTTACATAAGCATCTGAGGCATTGTACAAAGAGCATTTTAACCTCTTCCATGTTTCCACTTCATCTGCAAAGTGTGGATGGTAACTCCTGTATCAAAGACTCGCTGTGAAGATTTAGAGAATAATGCGCATGAAAGCAACAACATTGCCCAGGAAAATCATCCCTGAGTTGCCTGCAAATCAATCCCCATTCTCTCAGGGTACCTCATTCTTTTCTTTCAGAACACTTATCATGGATTGGAACTATATATTTGAGAGGGAGGATTGTAATTTGATTAATATCTGTCTCCCTTAGCCTATTATAAATTCCATGAATATCTATTTTGCCCACTGTTAAAGCCACAACACTTAACCTAGTTGTGGTCACAGTAGACAATCAGAAAATATTTGTTGAATGAATGACAATGTTTGGCCCATGGTAAAAACTCAGTTAATATCCATTTAAAACTGTATATATATATATACACACAATATATTAGGTATAATCAAAATGCGAAATTAAGGAAAGGAAGGTATTCTTAATAATTAAGAACCACAACATGACACTAGAACTGACTGCACAGCCAACACAGCATTGGCAGAAAACTGCTGAGGTCTCTAGCTCCTTGCAACTATAAAGCAAACATGAAGACTCTTGTGTTTAAGAATTGGATCATTACCTACTAGAAAAAACAATTAAGCTGAGCCACTAATCTCTTGGGTTGTCCTTTTTTGTTTAAGAATCTACTTTGTTTCCGATTTCTTCAAATGTATCGCCTGTTCTTTCTGAGTTCTCCTTAATAAAAAACTGAAATCAGTGGTAAGCACAGAATCTTACAAGCACAATGCAGATTTGTGGCTCAATAGTTCCTATAGGTCTGCCAAATTTGTCAAATTTATAATGATGGTCTGGGGAAAAACTGCTCAATTAGATTGCCAAGAACACTGACACGCACAGAGCACACAAATTTTTACCTTTCAAGGGTCAAAATTAACTTTTGGTATGAGGACATTATTAGTATGACAGTTTTACTGTACAAGTTAAAAATAGAAATTGCATAATAGGACGAAGACACTATATCACTGAGCTCTTAGTCGAGGTGCACTGCGATGCATGTTTTCGTGGAAGAGGAATAAACAGCTCAGTTCCTGAGGCAGAAGACAAGGCAGCTATACACCAGCTAATTGCAGACAATAAAAATAAATCTTAAAACAATTTTTACATACACCTAAGTGTAAAATAGACTATTTTAGACAGATTTCCTGTGCTCTGCAATCAGAACCAAGCCTACTGTGCTGTGCTGTTTGTCAGATACAGCATTAATTTGGGAAGCTTTCAAAATGAATTCAAGTTTTCCGTAGTTTTACAGTAAGGGTCTGTGCTCCCTCCTCTGCCACTAATTTTTACATTCGGAAAATTTTGTCAATATAGAAAAAGGATTCCTATCACATGCTGAATAGGGAATATTTTTTATATTTATGTATATAGTTTCTGATTTATTATGGTGAAAGGAAACAGGGTTCCAAGTCAGAAGATCTGTGTTTCCATCTCATTTTTACAAGCTAGCATTCCTTTTTAACCACTCTGTGCCTCAAATGTCTCCTGATAAAAGGGGGATGATAATAAAACTAACCCCTAGGATAATGGCCAGGATGGCCTTCTTCATTTTTATTTATTGGGCTAATTTAAAACTAGTTTCCATGCCTGAAAACAGGCACACTTCTATAGCCTAAGGGATGGCAATACGAATAATACATATAAAAGTACCTAGTAATAACAAAAACTACACAAAAAAATTTATTGGTGTTATTTTACAAACCTTCCCAAATAAGGAAGGAACTTAGCTGCTGGCCATTGGCAGAAACACTCCCAACTGGCCACTTGTGAGCTGAGCCTCCTGCAGGTTTCCAGAGCCCAGGCCTCGTTAGGTCTTTCAGAGTGGGCAGTGTTCAGTGCTTCACATCGACCTTCAGTGGTACCTGCCAATTATCTTCCCCAGGTACCTGCTGAGAGGGCTGTGCTTTAGAACAGCTGCAATCTCTGCTCTTTAAAAATAGAAAACCACTTTAACTTGTGTAGACTTAACACAAGTGGGAGCAGAGAGCTCCCTCAACCTTAGTACTAGCAAAGATTTTTCTCCTCCTATCATAAAACGATCTAGATTTTTTCCTCAAACAAATATGTTTTTCTGAATATTTGAAATGAACTGGCCAACTAGCATATTTCTTGGTGAACTAATTTTAATGAAAAATGAATTACTGCAACTTTTCATTTTCTTCATGTACATTACTACAATTGAGAGAAATGATCATCTTTGAGGATAATTTTCAAAAATCACTAGTCTACAGGCTATAAACCACCAATTCACACAAAATTCAAATTAACATATATGAGTGTATACATTATATATACATACACATGTATATATAAGATCAGATGCTCGAGCTTATTAAATCTGGAAAATGTGAAACGAAATCTGAAGAAAATATTCTTTCACTTTGTAGAATTGCAAAAGATTTTTTTAAGTTGTTTCAGTTAAGGGACAGAGAAATAAGTAGCATGTCACTGATTATGGATAGGTAAACCGGCAAATCTCTTCGGAGGATGGCATCTACCAAATTTCAAAGTACTCCTGTCTTATTACTCAGCAATTCTGCTTCTAAAAAATGGACTATAGATGAACTGGAGTCAAATCTTATGATGAGGCTAGATTTTAAAGTCAAAATCTAAGCAAAAGTCACCAATTTACCCTGAAGTCCCCTCAGTTCTCCTCAAAGAACAACATATCCTATAGAGTTAAAATGGCATATTCTGCATAGAATCAACTACCGTTCTTATATGGATTATTTTGGAAGTCTGAATTTCAGGGTTGGTCAATTTTCAGAGGTGCTGAGCATTCATCCACTGGCATGTCTCAGTTCTGGTGGCTCCTTGTTTTTATGGCCGCAGAACAATCCACCTTTTCCCAAATTAGTGGCAATTTTAAATTCTCTTTAGAAGAGCTTACTCAAATGTCTTTTGATGCAATTCTACTTCATAATCACACAAGTGCTGGAAATGTGTGGACAAAGGTATTTACTGCTGAAAGAAATTGCAAACAACCTAATAAAGTGATTAAATACATTTGGTACAGCCATACTATTGAATACAATGCAGCTGTGTTAAACAGGAGGGAAACTAGATAGTACTGATGTGGCACAATCTCCACGGTGTGGTGTTAAGTGAAAAAAGCAAGATGCACAATAGGTTCTGATCTATACATAGAACTCTCTGGAAGGATAAAAAAAAGAAACTGATTAAAAGTGTTTGCCTCAAGAGAGAACTGAGAGCAGAGGAGACTTACTCTTCACCACGGACTCATTTCTTCTTTCTTTTCCAGGCTGTGTGCCTCGTTCTCATTACTCTACCTCAGTGGGTCTCAAGCCTATCTGCACATTGGAATCACGTGGAAACCTTTAAAAAATAAAACTAAATCTGTGCTTGGGCCCCACCATAGGCATTCACCACAGCTGCCAGTAAGTATCTGCGGCAAATTAGATGGGTGAGCCCTTAGCCTAAACAGAAGCTGAAGCCGCAGTGGTTTAAGATAGGCTAAGACGGCTGAAGGCTGTGTCTCCGCTTCCCTCAGCACCTACATCTAACAGTCACCTTCCCTCAGCACCTACATCTAACAGTCACCTTCCCTCAGCACCTACATCTAACAGTCACCTTCCCTCAGCACCTACATCTAA